>JAKCWG010000767.1:0-131399 GCA_021464415.1 Lonicera japonica
ATCTAGCTCATTTTGTTTGACTGCAAGCTGTCATTGTCTTTCTAAATGCAAGTAGGCTATTCAATGATAGATACTTCAACCATGATCCCTCGAATATGTAATGATAGCCTTAAACAATATACATATTCCATGAACCGCCTTATGTAAAATGATGATCCAAGAGGTTCGAGGAGGTGGCCACAAGGGCTTGCTTCATTAATCCCCAAGATACTGTCATGTTCCCAATAGTGAATACAAACCAGTTTGGGAACGACCTTTATGTGGGTCAGAGAAATACCCAACATCAGCAAAACCAACCAAAACATCATTTTTGGTTTTAATGTAGGGGGAAGCTTTTCCAACATTAACATTCACTTTAAAAATTACTGTGCCATTTGCAGTTCCTTTTACCTATCTGTAGGGAAAAAACAGTCCTAAGTCATAGTTCCTTTTAGATATCGAAAAATATTCTTTATACCGTAGTAGTGAAGCTATGTTGGCGCTAAGTTAAATCTAGCTAACAAGTTCACTAAGAATATGGAAGATGTTTTCATAAACTCATATGCCCTCTCATAATCCGATTAAGATTTCTTTGTTCTCTGGAATCATTTCAAACATCGAGCGTCCTTTAAAATTGATTCATGGATATAACTATAAATAGAGATAAACTCATGAGAGTGGTTGTTTTCATTAATGATTAATGGATCAGTTTATGCTTACTCCCATTTTTCTTCTTTAGGTGAGTGTTACTCGAACCAAGTGGCATTCCCCTCTTCCTTTAGGGAGCCACGACCTCAACCACACTTCCAGTAAGTAAGGTTGTAGTATATCTGTCTGTGACTCCGTGCCCTTGTTTGGGATCTTCTAACATTGCGGATACATTTACAGCTAGTATATGTGATCTAGTTACTTTTACGATATTAGTAAACGCATTAGGCATCGAATCTGCTGCTTTTTGAAGATCAATTATTCTTTTTACTTCATTTTCACATTGTGAAGTCCAGAGATCAAAATGAGACAGGGTGGGAAAAAACCACGATAATTCATGTCGTTCCTTTGAAAAATCCTTTTTACTATCTTCCTTTAACAATGGGAAGATTGTCTCATTTAAAGTGACAATCCACAAATCTAGTGGTAAAGAGATCGCCTATCAAGGGTTCAAATAGCATATAATTGTTGGAGATTCATATTCAAGATAAATACTTAATAATCTTTGAGGACCTATTTTATTGCGCTGTGGGGGCACAATTGCACTTATACTATTAAGCCAAATATGCGTAAATGTGAAAGTCAGGCTCATATTCAGTTATCAACTGGTACGCATAAAATGTTTTTAGTAGTGGTTTTGAAACGAATAAGTAACGCTGTGTGCAATATTACATATCCCCAAGCAGATATAGGCAGATTGGGCAATATAACCAATGCCCTAGCCACCATCTGTAACCTTTTGATGGTGGCTTCTGCTAGACAATTTTTGTGTGTGCACATGGGGAACATTGACGGCTCCAAAATAGCGTTTTGATATAGCCCAAGTGCAGGCACATCAAGTTGTAATATAGTCTCGGAAGTCCGAGTGTCGAACCACAGGATAATTGAAAAGGAATGGAATGGATTACGATTTTATGGTTTTCAGATTTTATGAGTTGGATTTGTTGTGAAACAACGGAAATGTAAATCGGTGTGAAAATTAATAAGAAAGCACCAAGGTATTGAGGTTAGTTGCGATTTATGAAACGGTGATCACGAGCTCATACAAAGATTACAACACAAGTTTCTCGATATATGGGAAATGTTGGTGTATCTCTCAATAGCAAAGGGTGCGACACTAGGCGACTCATTCCCGAGTTGAAGCTATATCGAGAAAGAGACAAACGACATTCCACCAAAGACGGGGTTATCATTCCTACCTCTTAGCTACGGTGTGAAGCAAGGCAACCCATTCCCGATGAAGCTAATCCGAGATAGATATGACAAACTCATCATTAAAAGATTTAACATAACGCAAGTGTATGTAATCTCATGATTTAAAGAATGAAAATTATAAAGTGAATCTAACAATGAAACGGAATGAAGTTTATGGGATAAATTTGTCATCTCATCATTCATCACTTATGGTAGAAAATAAAGAGTCTAAGTATCACATAAAGTGTAAGAAGCACTCAATATATCAATAAGAATCAAAGATAAGTTAAACAAATTTATAATCCATCTATGGAGTTTTATGAACTATTCATAATTTCTACGAAGAGGAAAAGCTCCATGGATGGGAAAAGAGACTACAAGCTTTCTAGAACCATATAAATATGTTATATGTTCATTAACAACCAAGCACTAAATATACAAGGCATATAAAGTCTTAATTTAATATGAAAATACCTAGAAAGCTTGCAACAATGGAGGAAAATGAAGAAGAAAAGGATCTACAAATATTTATCAAACTTTAAACATGGATTGAGTCAATAATCACCGAAAATTATATCGCAATTTACCTCCGTAACCTTAGTAAGAGACTACTCCATAATAGATGCAAGAACAAATATTATAGAAGAAGAAATCATTCTTACAAATCAAAAACTTACAATGGAGAAATGAAGAACAATGAACAAATAGCTCTCCCTTCTCTCTAGATCTTCTAAGTGTTAAAAACTAGATATCTCTCCTCAAAGCTAAGAATTCTATTATATATTAAAAGGGGCAAAATATCTAAACAAATATCTAAAATAGCTTAACCACAAAATAGCCCATTTTGGGTGTGAAATGAGTAAGTTGCCCGAACCATGATCGATCATGGCTTTGCCCATGATCGATCATGAAAGTGTTCTGCTGCAGAAATTTTGCAAGCCATGATCGATCATGGCTTTGCCCATGATCGATCATGAAAGTGGAACTTGTCACTCAGCACATTTGCAAGCTACTAGGCTCGCTCTTGATCACCACATGCATGCCATTGTATGCCAAACCTACGAAAACATGGAATACTACAAAATATACACCAACTTGGCCACGTTAGATACAACACTCGCTAAGGCATTAATCTCGAGATAAGTGGATAATTAGCCAGAATTAAAGCAACAAACGCGTCAAGCGACTCCGGGAAGGAGCTTAGATATGACAATATTATGCGTTTTTCAACTCCCCTCAACTTATCTCTTGCTAGTCCCTTAGCAAGACAAAAAAAATATAATAATTACAAAAGCACTACGCTATACAAAAATTGTTAACTTCTAAGTTCCCAAAGAACGAGTTGCATCTCGCGAAAGTTTTCAGAAATGATACCTACAAACATTAGAAGTTTGATCATGATGAATGATGAGAATGAAGATTCAAGTTTCAATTTGCAAAGCAAGAAGCATTACTATCATTTTCCAGAATGATGGACTTTTGAATGATCATCTAATTCGCCTATCTCCTTTAGAACACAATCCCATATTCTCCAACGCTCACATACTAGACTTCGATTCAAGCAATTCGATATAAACACAAAGAGTCATAGTCATTCGAGAAGGAAGAGAGAACTTTTTCAAAAACAAAAGCTTCGAGATTTGTCAATTCTAAGCACTTTCTTTATCTTTTACTTGGAAATTACGCTAAATTAGTTCAGGGCGGTTTTCATCTCTATGGGGGCAGCGGTCTCACTTATGAAATTTTTCAAAATTCTGCTCATTCATTGGAGCTCAAAGGAAGCTATTCACCCTTCCCCATATGGCAACCTATACCCATCCATAATATTAGACAAAGAGACTTAAGATTTAGTCAAGTGAAGCTTTAAGTCAATATTATGATAGAATCATCATCAAGTTTTCAAAGTGCTATGCTTTTGTCCTCTCATTCGAGGATCTTTTCGAAAGAGCTTCCATCATTTTTGGACAAAAATTCCTCTTCTCTCAATGAAAATAAATCTAAGTTTTTTACCGAATTGGAAACAACCAAAGCAATCTAGCATGTGGAACAGGAGAATATAACGGGATATGAGACTAAGTGGAGCAAGGCAATTTAGATTATCATTCAAATTCTTATCTCCGCATCATGCAAAATTTAATAAACGCAACCTTCATAGAATTCTCACAACATCAAGAACTCCAAAAAAGCAAGCCAAAACTTCTACTCATGGAAATAGACAATAGCAAGCCAAAACAAAAAGAAATCACAAAACGTACCCCCCTCAACTTAAAACACACATTGTCCTCAATGAAAGAGAACAAGAAAATGCACGGCGTTACTTTGGCTTTGCTTTCCATGATACAAAAATAAGAGATAAACAACAACTATACACAAAACGGGTTAGAATTAGAATTCAAAAGCAAAAACCATAACATGCAACCATTAAAACCAAGTTTAATAACGTTAACATCAAGTCTAAATTCTAATACAACCCAAAAGAAATAAAGTAAAACTAAGCGCAAATATAGTTAATTAAAGAGTTTTCAGGCTATCACATCATCATCACATATCAGGGGTGGGGGTGGGGGAAATCGACTGTAGAACTCCTCGAATTGACGGCGTATGAACTCCTGTTTGAGCTGCCATATGAACTTCCACCCTAGAGGCAATTTCCGCCTCCATATGATCTTGGCGAACCAGCATATCGTCCACCCTAGTTTTGAGAGCATCAAACCCCGCGTGCATCGTGGCATTCATTTGCTCGAATTGCTCTCTCAAAAACTCCATGTTATCGTCCACACGGCCCCGTACTTGCTCTTCTTCTTCTCCTCGAAGGACCCGGAGCGTCGGTTCCCGCCTCTTCTGGTGCTTCTTCTCGGACTCAACTGGAGGAGGTGCGGCCGAAGAACTTGGCCTGTTTCTGAGTTGCCGGCGGCTCTAGCTTGGGTGGACCTGTTATCGGGGCCCGCTGGATCTTTCTAATTCGGCGTCCCGTTCTTGACACCCGCTTCCAAGCAAATGCGGGTCAAAAGCACACCAAACTTGATTGTTTCGTTATGGCTACCGTGTATAGACTTTCATGATTTTTTCATTATGTAGCGAACTAAACAACACGGCCTATTTCGAGCAATGACATATAAAACATAGGCATGATGGGGTATAAGTGTTGAATGTGCGAGGTGGGGTCTATCGCGTTGGCTACAACAAGCCACATAGTCCTAAATTGTGGTGCTAAATTGTTCCTATCGAATTGGAGCCAATCCAAGTCATCGGGCGACCGCCAAAAATGTGGCCAACTCGTCATCTGTAGGATATACAATTCGGGCTGAGTGTAGGAGTTCATAGCTACCATCCGGCATTGCCGAATCCCCGTTACTCGACTAACTACCTGAGGTGAACCGTATAGTCCTCCCATGCACGTGGGCAACATAAGCATAAGCAGCATTGGGCACACGCACTAAGCTTGCAACGAATTCACGAAATAGAGTGAGATTGCATTGGTTACCTGTTTGTCGCAAATATTGCACCCACCCCTCGTGTCGCTCGAATGCTCCCATTTGCGGGAAATCATCTAAAGCACCAATAATGACGGGCCTCTCGATCATCACAGCCCGGTTCCTGAAAGCATAACTCCACCAATCGTACTCCTGAAGGCTACGGAACCCGCGGTACCCACCCCTCGCGGCTTGAAGCTCTTCTGGCTTGTTAACTAGAGCAATGGCAGCCATTGATGTGGGGAGAAGGGAGAAATAGAGAGAAATTTCGAAATTTTGGGGAATAGGGCTCGAAATTGGGGGTTTGGGGTTTTAGAGAGAGAAAGAGGTGTTGATGATAGACGGGTGTGGAGTTTGGGGGTGAAATTGAGGGTTTATGGAGGTGGAAAGGCTAGGGGAGGGTTTGATTTGATGATGAATAAAGGTTTGGAGAAGGGAGATAGAGAAAAATAGGAGTTAAAGAGAAGATATGGCACGATTTTGGCCAAAAAGAAACGGCTGCTCTGTTTTAATTGGGACCATGATCGATCATGGCTTTGCCCATGATCGATCATGGTAGTGTACTGCCGCAGGAAAAGTTAACCATGATCGATCATGGCTTTGCCCATGATCGATCATGGTTGTACACTGCCTCCAAAATTCAATCCCATGATCGATCATGGCTTTCAACAAACATTCTCCCATGAAATTTTTTCACTTGAAAAAACCTTTCCACTCCCCCCAACTTGGTCCGTTTAGATCCAATTTCGCCCGAACTTCCGAAACAAATTCCTGAAACTCACAAATACTACAAAAAACATTATTTACAAAATCGACCCATGCTTGTTAGGCATAAGTCGGGTCTTTGAGAGGGGTGGACTCCTCTCGAATTGGGAATTCCAAAAATGGCTTTAGACGTTGTCCATTCACCTTGAAAACATAGCCAGTTTTGGGATCCTCGACATTCACAGCCCCAAAAGGAATACATGACGGACAATGTATGGGCCGGTCCAACAAGACTTCAATTTTCCCGGGAAGAGATGCAAACGAGTATCATAACAAAGAACTTTGTGCCCAAGTTTGCATTCTTTCTTTAAAATAGATTTATCATGAAAAAGTTTTGCACGTTCCTTGCTTATTTTCGCATTGTCATAAGCATCTCTTCTCAATTCCTCAATTTCATCCACTTGCAACTTTCGGTCAAGCCCGGCTTTTTCAAATCACAGTTAACCATCTTAGTTGCCCAGTATGATTTGTGTTCCAACTCTACTGGCAAATGACATGGTTTTCCGTACACGATGCGATAAGGAGACATATCTAGAGTTGTTTATACGCAGTACGGTAAGCCCAAAGTGCATCGGTCAGTCTTAACGACCAATCCTGCGGTTCGGGTTTACCGTTTTCTCTAGAATCTGTTTGATCTCCCTATTTGCCAACTCAGCTTGACCATTAGTTTGAGGATGATAAGCGAGCGATACTTTGTGGTTTACACCATACTTTGCATTAATGATTGAAATGGTCTGTTGCAAAAGTGAGTACCGCCATCGCTTATTATTGCCTTGGGAGTGCCAAAACGTGCAAGAATGTGTTCTTTCAGAAATCGGATCACCACTTTGTGATCATTTTTCTTGCACGCTTGGGCTTCCACCCATTTTGAAACATAATCTACGGCAACTAAAATGTAAATGTTACCGTAGGAGGATGGGAACGGTCCCATGAAGTCGATGCCCCAGCAATCAAAGATTTCAATCATCAGGATTGGATTGAGTGGCATCATGTTCCTCTTAGAGATCCCTCCAAGCATCTGGCATCTTTGACATGCCTTGCAAAAACGTTGTGCGTCCTTAAAGAGCGACGGCCAGTAAAGTCCGCTTTTTGCAAAATCTTAGCGGTTGTCTTCTTTGATGAGAAATGTCCTCCGCAAGCTTCAGAATGGCAGGAAGACAGAACTCTCTCTACTTCTTGGTCTGGAATGCACCTCCGGATAATTTGATCCGCACAATATTTAAATAGGTACGGTTCATCCCAATAGAATCGCCTCACTTCACTCAAGAACTTCTTTCTATCTTGTGCGCCCCATGCTTTCGGTATCTTGTAGGTTACAAGATAGTTTACAATGTCGGCATACCATGGGAGTGTCGAAATTGCCAACAATTGCTCATCCGGGAACGGCGCCAAAAACTTGACGGCTCCAAAATAGCGCGTTTTGATATAGCCCAAGTGCAGGCACGTCAAGTTGTAATATAGTCTCGGAAGTCCGAGTGTCGAACCACAGGGATAATTAAAAAGGAATGGAATGGATTACGAATTTTACGGTTTTTCAGATTTTGTGAGTTGGATTTGTTGTGAAACAACAGAAATGTAAATTAAGGGTGTGAAAATTAATAAGAAAGCACCAAGGTATTGGAGGTTAGTTGCGATTTATGAAACGGTGATCACGAGCTCATACAAAGATTATAACACAAGATTTCTCGATATATGGGGAATGTTGGTGTATCTTTCAATAGCAAAGGGTGCGACGCTAGGCGACTCATTCCCGAGTTGAAGCTATATCGAGAAAGAGACAAACGACATTCCACCAAAGACGGGGTTATCATTCCTACCTCTTAGTACTACGGGTGTGAAGCAAGGCAACCCATTCCCGATGAAGCTAATCCGAGATAGATATGACAAACTCATCATTAAAAGATTTAACATAACGCAAGTGTATGTAATCTCATGATTTAAAGAATGAAAATTATAAAGTGAATCCTAACAATGAAACGGAATGAAGTTTATGGGATAAATTTGTCATCTCATCATTTATCACTTATGGTAGAAAATAAAGAGTCTAAGTATCACATAAAGTGTAAGAAGCACTCAATATATCAATAAATGAATCAAAGATAAGCTAAACAAATTTATAATCCATCTATGGAGTTTTATGAACTATTCATAATTTCTACGAAGAGGAAAAAGCTCCATGAATGGGGAAAAGAGACTACAAGCTTTCTAGAACCATATAAATATGTTATATGTTCATTAACAACCAAGCACTAAATATACAAGGCATATAGAGTCTTAATTTAATATGAAAATACCTAGAAAGCTTGCAACAATGGAGAAAATGAAGAAGAAAAGGATCTACAAATATTTATCAAACTTTAAACATGGATTGAGTCAATAATCACCGAAAATTATATCGCAATTTACCTCCGTAACCTTAGTAAGAGACTACTCCATAATAGATGCAAGAACAAATATTATTGAAGAAGAAATCATTCTTACAAATCAAAAACTTACAATGGAGAAATGAAGAACAATGAACAAATAGCTCTCCCTTCTCTCTAGATCTTCTAAGTGTTAAAAACTAGATATCTCTCCTCAAAGCTAAGAATTCTATTATATATTAAAAAGGGGCAAAATATCTAAACAAATATCTAAAATAGCTTGAACCACAAAATAGCCCATTTTGGGTGTGAAATGAGTAAGTTGCCCGAAGCCATGATTAATCATGGCTTTGCCCATAATCGATCATGAAAGTGGAACTTGTCACTCAGCACATTTGCAAGCTACTAGGCTTGCTCTTGATCACCACATGCCATGCCATTGTATCCCAAACCTACGAAAACATGGAATACTACAAAATATACACCAACTTGGGCCACGTTAGATACAACACTCGCTAAGGCATTAATCTCGAGATAAGTGGATAATTAGCCAGAACTAAAGCAACAAACGCGTCAAGCGACTCCGGGAAGGAGCTTAGATATGACAATATTATGCGTTTATCAAACATGATGCTCTACATCAATCCTAGTCGAATGCAATATTATCAAATACTTTTGATGTAAACTCTCCAGCATTATCAAGCCATATAGATTTGATAGGGTAATCAGGGTGGTGAGCCCTTAAATGTATAATTTGTGCTAGGAGTTTTTTAAATGCAACATTTCTTGTGGACAATAATGTGACGTGTGACCAGCATGTCGAAGCATCCACCAGAATCATAAAGTACTTGAATGGTTCTTATTTTAGATGGATAGGTCCACATATATCTCCTTGTATCCTTTGTATAAATATGATGTTTTCTTTTGTATCTTTAGCATAGGAAGGTCTGGATCCTATTTTTACTAAAGATGAGACTTTGCAAAATGAATTATATGCCTTTGACATGGTCAAAGAGGCATAATAGAAAAGGAGTAGTGTTTCTGGTACTTCAGAAGGTAAGTTATATTTTTGAGTAATACAAGGGTTGACACTTTGCAATGTTGCTAATTTTTGTGCTAATTTATTTATTACTCTAAAAAAGGATGTCCGTGCGAGTTTCTTAAAATACGGATCATATATCATGTTACGACCAGGATGTTCTATACGGTTGTGCCAAAGCCTGTATTAGCCAGTGTCTCACATTTTATTATTGGTGACAACATAGGATTCAATTATCCGAATAGTAGTAAGATACAGTCCACTAAATCGACTCATTAGTTTCTCTAAAATGTGTTTTCTTCCACATTCATTAGAGGTAATATAAAGGTATTCTATTCCATTCACTGTGAATTTCCATACGAATATCTTTGAAACTTAATAAGGTTCGGGTAGCTCTTACTATATATAAAGCGTTTGTTACTTTAAATAATGTGCCATTAGGCAATAAAAATTTGGTAGTACCTCGCCCTTTTATTACTTGCGACAATCCGATCATTATAGTTACAGAGGAATTATAGGCTATTAATTTAACAAATAATTACCTATTCTGTAAAATAGTGTTGATGGTTCCACTATCTACTAAACATTCAAGTTCTCTTTGAATCATTCCTACAATAATCAAATCGAGTATAAAATTTGAACCATGCATATATATATATATATATTAAACAAATTAAATACATCAGAATAAAGTCCGAAATTTATTTAATAAAACCAACGATAATCAATCCAATATATTGTTCAAAAATCTAATCCATCAAATCAGCATAAA
Organism: Lonicera japonica; assembly: GCA_021464415.1. Taxonomy (NCBI): domain Eukaryota; kingdom Viridiplantae; phylum Streptophyta; class Magnoliopsida; order Dipsacales; family Caprifoliaceae; genus Lonicera; species Lonicera japonica. The sequence goes on from JAKCWG010000767.1 coordinate 10,294, forward strand.
CTTTAAGACAAAATCATAGTCTAATTAAAAATTAGGCAATATGCCTATTTAACTATCTCCATAAAATAAAGTAAATAAAACAGATCAGTCAAAATCGGTGCATCCTTTGACTAAACAAAGTTCTTCTTGCTATTGAAATCAACGATTATGAGGTTGACATCAGCATCATTGCCTTCTTCATTCATAAAGTGAGATTCTTGTTCTTTATACTTTCGATATCTCTTATAACTGGCTACTATTTTAGCGCTTACATGGCAGTTCTTATATCAGTGCCCAGCAACTCCACACCTGTTACATGTTCGTCACCAACTTTTTCCTTTTTGACTAGAGGGTTATTAAGTAGATTTTGCATCATGTTTCCCTGGTCACTTGGTCCAATAGCACCATTTTTTCGCCATACTTTAGAAGAGCCTACATGCCTGTACCACAACCCTCGCGTCCCTTTCCACGTTGTGCATTGTTACCATATGGGTAGGGATTAGCATTTCCTGTCCCTTTTGCATTATAGTTCTTTCCATTGTTCATCTTGCCATTGTTAGTCTCAGGAATTCTCTTTGTCCCAACGTGCCTAACATTTTTATTCAGAAGAACCTCATTTTTCCTTTCAGCCACTTGCATTAGGTTGACCAGCTTATTGAATATTGTAATTTTTTTGTTATCATACTTGAACTTATACTGATTCACTAGTATAAGTGCTAAAATAGGAAAAGTGGAAATAGTCTTTTAGATCGTATAATTTTTTGTGAGATTATTTCCACAGAAGTTGAGACGTACTTTTAGGCGCAATATGTCCTTGTTGAATTCGTTGGACTTTTTATAGTTAAGCAAACGGATTTCATTCAACTGAACGGTCATATAGAAGCAAAGTCTCATGAATGTTCACAACCTTAAAGGTATCCCATAGTTCTTTAGGAGTTTTCAATTGAAGGTACTCCTAGTGTAGGTTGGGATCAATTTGTCTCCTAAGAAACATTAATGCATTTGATTTCACCTTGTCAAATGGTCCTTTGTTTGTGGGGTCTTTGGGGTCAGCAAATGTGATAGAGTATTCTTTGGCCACAAAAGAAATTTTTACATCAGAAAACCATCGATATACTCAAGTCTTTTTGAGTCCAAAATTAATGTCAAATTCTAGTCGAGTTGGGTCAGCCATCTTAATAAATAATAGAGAAAATAGTACACAATTATGAGTACATTCATGTTAGTTATATTTCTAAGAATATGAATTATATTTCAAAACCAAGATTCGTAATGGTCACATTTTCGATGCTATATGAAAATACTTTATCATAATAATTATAATGCACATGAACTTTCATTATTATGGCTACTTTCAATTTAAGACATATTAAATAAAACAATTAACAATCTAAGTAATATTCAAAATTTTATTAGCATGCCAATTTACTATAATTATAGCAATTATAAATTTAATTAGTCCATGTAAAATATATATATATATATACTTAAATATACCAATATTTGAATTTAAATGAATTAGGTGACAACAATAATTGCAAAAATAAAAATAAAAATGATATAAATAATAAGATGGTGACCTCTAATAATTCATAATGCAAATAAATAAAACAGAATGTGTAATACAAATAGTGATCTTTAATAATCCCCAATACACAAACAAATAGTCAACAAGAGGAAATTCATACATACAAAAGACATCCGAAACAACAACAAGAAGAAGATTAATATATCTAAGCTTTCACCTAACAAACACTGAGACCAAATAAAAATCTCGAATTTCAATAGGTCAATCCTATCATTTGATCAAAAGATTAGGCTTTTATTAGGCTGTTAGGTATCTCAAACCAAAACTTACTGATTCAATAAAATTTCCCCATTTTCCTTAGCAATCAAAGAAAGAAAATTCAAGGGAATTAATTGGTCACCAATTCGCTTATCCAACTCTTCTAAACAATCAAAACATGACAAAACGGAAACATGAAATCCCATTCAAAAAATAAAAATCATACGCAGATCTATCCATATATATATGGCATCCATAATCGAAGTAAGTTAACGGAAGTTATAAACACACACTTGAACCTTAACAAGAAGAATTAAATGCCTATAGATATTCACAATCTATATACATCACAAACATAATATATATATATATATATATCTATTATAAAACACCAATCTTTGACCAAAATTTTATCCAAAAAGTATAAGAATTTAATAGTTAAAAATACACATGTTATAGTGTGCATTAGTTCTATACCATTGGATAAGTTTTATACAAATATCAAGATGTCACATCAAAGTTAAAACACTCACACCAATAATATATACACAATAAACTCTCACATACTAATAATTTTGTCTACATTAAAAATGCCATAACTTAAAATAAAAAATTCAAAATTTAATATTTAAAATCTACTAATCAAGATCAATTAAACAAGATCCATCATTACTATATAATTATGCACAAAAGAATCAAGAAAAATTATTGTGTAACATTAATTTAAGGACGTACGTTATGTGTTTGTACATTATTGGTCATCTCAATCTGTCATTTTTAGGACGTACGTTACATGTTTGGATTATGATTAAAAGACTATTTAAAATTTAAAAACAAGCCAGTTTAATCCGATATACTTTTAGTTTTTTCAGCATGAAGATATATTAAACTTACGTTTCAGTTGTTCACAACGTTAGATTAGACTAGACAATGGGTTCAAAATAAACTGATTGATTTTTCCGATTTAAATTCGTTACACATTAATTTTTTTTTATCTTATTATCATTTTTTTTATTTCGCCGTACTGAATGGCACGGGTATACTCTATTATATATATATATATATATAACACAATTAGAATCGGATCGAGGAGGAGTTTTATTGTATTGGGAAATTTAGTTGGGCAGCCTCTATTCTCATCAAATATATATATGAGCATATGTATATGTATTATTCTCAGCAAATATTAGCCAAGCCTACGTTTTTGTGCATCATTTTTTAATTTAGCACAAACCACCAAACCAAAGGACAATATATATAGTCCCGTCACATCACATATATAAATAGTGGTATGTGGTGAATAGAAAAAAAAATTAAATAACTCTTTTCTTATTTAGACAATTAATCAATAATATAACTAATATTTAAAATTAGGAGTTTAGACCTAAATCAACTAATATTATTCAATTAATCAATAAATGCACCTAATATTATTGATGACGTTAAAGTTTATGTATCTTGAAAATAGATCTAAATCAATTAATTTTGATATTGTATTAAACAAAACCATTTTGGCCCATTGATTGTTAAAGTAATAAAATAATTATAAAATTAGTCAATTTTCTTGACAATTTTGAAAAAAAGAAGAAGTAATAAGTAGTTTCATAAGATGTTCTTTATTTTGCAATCATGTAAAGTGTAATCAAACGTACCATTCATAAAAAAGATAATTTGATACACCGAATGTAACTAATATTATAAATTAGGGGTTTAGACCCAAATTACTAAATATCAATAATTTATTAATATTTCAAGAAATACACTTAACATTATATAATTAATCAAGAAATATAACTCATATTATGCAAGTAATCAAAAATAAATTTATACCTAATATTAAAAAATAGATCTAAGAAAATAAATACTTTAAAGTGAGAAGTGGAGAGTGGGAGGGATGGAGGGTGAGCAGTGGATTCATGGACGGGGGACGATCATGCCGGTCGTCGAATAAAGAAGAGAAGTACAAGTGAAGAAATGGAGGAGTGAAGAATGAAGATATATCAAAGAGAGAAACCTATAAATGGAGAAATGGAGAAAAATATATGAAAGAGGGACGGGTGTAAGGTCTCGCAGTGGGTGTGGGTGGATCCGATGGGATTGATATTTTAAAGTGAAAATGTTTTAATGACCCCTAATGTTTTGCCCCATGCACTTAGGTACCTTTAAATATAAATTTATGCATACAAGTCCCTATATATATATTAAAAAAATACGGCATATGTAATACAAATATTCGAAATCCAAGAAGGGGAGACTACCCCAATGTAAGGACGCCCCTAGGGGCAAATTAATTAGTATTTAACCTATTCTTGAAACATTTGTTGTCATTAAACCTAACTCTTTCTATGTACCCGTCTATAAATAATAAAATAAATTGTGTATTAATGAAACTCTCTCTCACTCAACGTGAATTTGGCCTTATACGAAATTGAAACTAACACCAGCATGAAACAGAACTATTGCATGGCCTAACTTGTATTAAATAAAAGGGAAAAATAAATATATCTATATATCCAACCAGAAAACAAAAAATATAAATACATGGATTATACTTTGCAGGCAGGGGCGGAGCCAGCATGAGGCCAGGAGGGCGGCGGCCCCACCTGAGATTGTGGGAAAAATTTTAGTAGTGTGAAATGTGGAGGGGGTCACGTACGTGTGACGATAAAGGGGGAAATTCAGAAAGAAAGAAAGAAAGATATAGACAAATTTGAGACACAGGCATTTAAAACTCCTTCAGTCGCTTTTTTTTTTGTCACAAAAGTAGAAACCAATAATTGACATTGATAAAATACCTGAACATGAAAATCCACAAGAACAGATAGCAAAATTTTAAACCCAGTCATTACATCATCCAGAGTTTCTTGAAAGGGACATAATATGCTAGCCTCGAAAATGTCCACGTACCAAACTCTTAATTAATCGGAGGCATAATAACCAATGGCATCGCTACAGTGTAGCTCAAATCCATAATCATAATCATCATAAAGATTCGAACCTTCGCATTTGAAAGTTGTAATATGTGAGGCAAGGTTCAGTATCTCGGCATCGTCACTTTCGAAACCTATGCAATTGCTAACATCCATATACTTAAGTTCTTTGCAGCCATTCAGAATAATCACCAAATAACTTCTTTGAAGTTCGCAACCCCTCAGAGCCAAGCCTTTTATGTTCGGCAAGAGAGTCACAATTGCAATTGCCGCATCACTAGAAATTTCTTCATTTGTTACAGATAAGAAAACAAAGTTCTTGCAATGACGATTTATTTGGGCAATTATTTCTTCCAAATCTTGGCTGAATTAAAGCATTAATGTCTCTAGATTCTTCAATTTGTTTATCATGCTAGGAATAATGAAACCTTCATGGTTATCAATCACCGAAGAAGGTAGCGTCAGAAGTTTCAATAATGGACACCTGTGTTACAAAAGTGAATACAGCAATTACATAATACAATTATAAAATATATTAATTTCGCACTCATTCAGAATTTTATTTTATTTTTGTCCTACGTTGAGTTTACTTAGAAAATATTAATAATTTCGCTGTCCCAAATTGAAAATCATTTTTTTCTTTAAAATTTGGAAGCAATTGAACCTTTTCTTCCCCCATCATTTTGTAAGATATAATTTTTTTAATAGAATCTTCTCAAAGACAAGTTATTTAATTTATACTTAAAAATGAATGATGTCCTGTTAATACTTTGAACCCTATATACGATATTGCTACGGGTTCAAATTAAAAATATACACAATTTTGAGTTTTCATGTTTATCGCTATCATCATTTTTTCTAGTATATATATATATATATATTATGTCGAAATTCATGCTAAAATTACTATTCTCAGCATCTTCACTTTGAACCACACAATTCTTTATACTTTGTACATTTTTAGAATTCAAAAATCATTATGTATGATCAAGCATAAACATTTTTTGACAATACATATGTATAAAAATTATACACAAGTATTGGGTGAGTATTACTTATTGACAAAATTAAGTTCTTTTATGATGGTGTCAAAATCTAGAAATAGATAATTAACCAATCAATAAGCGAATATAAGTGAATAAAAAATAAATGCGGCGCAATAATGAACACATGACTTTTTTTTAAGGTAGGTTCCCCCGGTAGCGCTTATGCTATTCCAGTGGTACGTCCTCCTTTTGTGTGTGCTTGTGTTGTATTAGCTCAAAGGCGATCAATTTGGATAATAATACAAGCTACCAACTTTTCTCTCTCTATAATTTCCTTAATTCTATTTATAAGTATAGAATTAGGATTACAAATATTTCAACAGAATAAATAATAAACTGTGTAGGAGAGAGAGCGTATAAGGGTTGTTGGTATTTTTTGGAGTATGAAAATAGAGAGTATAAGACCCTTCTATTTTTTGGGGTATGAAAATAGAGAATATAAGACCCTTCTATTTCTGGGGGGTATAAAAAGAGAGAGTATATGACTCCTCTATTTCTTCCCGGATTAGCTTGTATTTGTATTGCCAATGGCTTTATATCTCTTGGAAGAGATAGATGGATCTTAAGAAAGAAAGAAGAGATGTTTTTGTTGTGTGTTGAATGAATGAATGGTGAGGGGTATTTATAGGTAAATGGAGAATAGCAAAAACCGTAAATTTGATAAAAATGAATGGCATAAGTTAATCTTTGGTGGAGGTAGGTGAGATGTGGTAGGTGTGGTAGGTGAGATGTGGTAGGTGTGGTAGGTGAGGAGGTAAAAATGAGATTTTACCAGGGGTAAAATTGGAATTTTACCGAAGGTAAAAAATGTTGAAAATTACCTTTGTAAGCCAATAGTAAAATTATTTTTTATTTTTGTAGGCCAATGGTAAATTAATATTTACCCCATCAATTGCCCCATATCCTTATCATTTAGCTCGGATGAGCTGATTGGTGAGGATATCCTTCAATCCGGGAGCTAGTAGTAGCTCTGAGCTCTGATGCTTGAGATGTCTTAGGCCTGAATCATTGACCGTAAGTTTGTGGAGCTTGGAACATTAATGTGTAAAGCTAGCTAGACTTTGATCATTAGTTTTAGAGTTTCAGAACATCATTGTGTAAGGCTGGCTAGACGTTGATCCCGAGTATTAGTTCAAGGACGTTAGATCTCAGATGCTAGTCGTTGAGCTCAAAACATCAATGTGTAGAGCTTTTAGAGCTTCAGAACATCATTGTGTAAGGCTGGCTATACGTTGATCTCGAGTCGTAGTCCAATGATGCTAGATCTCGGATGCTAGTCGTTGAGCTCGAAACATCAATGTGTAGAACTCGTTAGACATTAGATGCAAGTCGTAGAGCTTGGAACATTAATATGTAAAGCTCGTTATACTTTTGATCATAAATAATTTGATTATACTCGGGCCTTTTTTCAACTCTTTATTTCATATACACATATATATTTTTTCTTTTTTCTTTTTTTTCTTTCGCCCTTCTTTTCTTTTCTTTTTTCTTTTTTTTTCGCCCTTCTTTTCTTTTCTTTTTTTTTCTTCTCTCTTTTTTTTTTGCCCTTCTTTTCTTTTCTTTTTTTTTCTTCTCTCTTTTTTTTGCACCTTTCTTTTCTTTTCTTTTTCTTTTATCGGCCTCTTTCTGCGAATCTTTCGGCTCCTTTCGGCGGATTTTTTGGCCCCTGTCGGAGGCTCCTCTATCTCTCTCTTATTCCCCTTCTCCCTTCTTCCTCTTCATCTTCTTCCCCCTCTTCATCTCCCTCTCCCTCTCACTCTCCTTCTTCGTCTTCCTCTATTTTTCTCTTTTGTAATAAATTTTTCTTACAAAAGTAAACCAAAATAATGTCAAACACTCCATTTTTTTCAGGTCGTCCATGTGTGGCTTGTGCTCATAGCCACAAGAGATGTCCTCTAGCTTGTGATTATGCTAGAATTTTTCCAAATGTGATTGATCGTGAGGACTATCACACAATCTTCACTGTTTTTGGGGTGAGGAATGTTGCATCTTTTTTGCAACGTGTCCCCGAAGATCGACTTCTCGAGGCTCTTAGTTCGTATCTTCTTGAAGCCACGGCGAGGATTGAGAATCCCGCTAGAGGCTGTACTGCTCTCCTTGCTTCTTTTAAACAGAAGGTGGAAGAGTTACAAGCACGGGTGACGGCATTAGAGGCTCGATTAGGAGGGGGGTCTTCCTGTGTTAACCCGTTATGCTCCTTTGCTCCTCTTGGAGGTTCTTCGAGGTTCCCTTCGTTGGCAGGAAATAACGTGCCAAATGTTATTCCGACTGCCGTGAATCTTTCGGAACCTATTCCCGGAGGTTTTTTGAGGCTCCTTATGTTGGAAGAGGGTGTACAGAATATTCTTTCGACTACCACGAACCTTATAGAAAATGGGGCTTCTCTGACTGAAGTGAATTTGCCGTCATTTCAGAATCCGTCTTATAACCAGGCTACCTTGGACTCCGTTTACCAGGCTGCCTTGGAAGGTTTTTTATCGCAAACTTCACTAGATGATTTTGTTGCAGATTTTGCTGAAACAACGGGCCCTGATTGGACAGCTTCAGGGAATATTCGCCATGATTTTTCTGATTATTCTTCTTCTGATTTAAGTACTATTTTGAATTTTGATGCTGATGATCTTCAGATTCTTCAGCCTTTTTTGAGTGACTAGGTAATGTGTATCTCTAGTGAGGGTTTTGTAAAAATGTTCCGGAGATGTTCCACTTGTGGCCCTTATATGTTGATAGCAATTTTTCCGAAGTCCTTGATTTCTTAAAAGGAAAAATTGTTCTATTTGGCTAAGTCTTGAGTAGAGTCATGCCCACTTCTGACTTAGGCAAATTCTGACAATTTCCTCATTTAAGTCATTGGTTTCTTAAAAGGAAAATTTGTTCTTTTTGCTAAGTTTTGAGTAGAGTCTTGCTCCCTTCTAACTTTAGGCAAATTGCTAAGTTTTGAGTAGAGTCTTGCTCCCTTCTAACTTATGCAAATTCTGACAATTTTCTCATTTATTACCAGGATTTCTTAAAAGGAAAGTTTGTTCTTTTTTGCTAAGTTTTGAGTAGAGCTATGCCCCCTTCTGACTTAGGCAAATTTTGACAATTTTTCTCATTTATTACCAAGGAACGTCAAAATCTTGGTCTCTGACCAGTGGTGCAGCAGTAGATAATCATTCTCAGCCAGGTCTCTTTGGGTTGAGGTGGTCCTGCTGTTGTCTGATAGACTTCAAAATTGCATTCGGCTTTGTGGAAGTTTGATATCCGCTGAAAATTTCTTCAATTTCTTTCTTGTGATTTGTCGGATGAACTTGATAAAAATTACATTCAGGAAGTAATTTTTTGGAAGCTCATCAATTTTTTCTACAATAAAAATTATTGATCGTAAGAAAATGATACAACTTTAGATATATTAAAACAAAGATAAAAAATCATATATGAGTTATCAAAAAATAACTTATCTCTTTTTTGGATTTTATTCCCTTGGGTAACTGGATTTTTGAATGATTATGCGCCCGTAAATATTGATCTAGCGTAGGCTTGCCGGATTTTTGCATTGTTTGTTGCAGCAACTTTGTATCTGCGTTTTGGACCCCGAGATGGCCAAATTTGAAAAACTCTTGAACTGGAAAGTTGTAGATCTTGAAATTTTTTCCAAAATGGACTCTAGAATCGTATGATTTGGAGTTTTGAGCACAAAGTTAGGCGCCTGATAATATTGAGTCACCGTAGGCCAACGAATTTCGTTCCAGAAAGTTTGTATCGAAATTTTGAACCCCGAGATGGTCGAATTTGAAAATGGCTTGAACTGAAAAGTTGTAGCTCTTGAAATGTTCTTCAAAATGGACTCCAGAATCGCATGATTTGGAATTCCGAGCACAAAGTTATGCCCCCGAGAATATTGAGCTACGTAGACCCGCGGGATTTCGAGATTTTCACCGAAAATTCACTTGTAATTTCTAAAGAACGAGAGCTTTAGAGAGCTTGTCGTTCCCACAGACGGCGCCAACTGATGGTGTCAAAATCTAGAAGTAGATAATTAACCAATCAATAAGCGAATATCGGTGAATAAAAAATAAATGCGGCGCAATAATGAACACATGACTTTTTTTTAAGGTAGGTTCCCCCGGTAGCGCTTATACTATTCCAGTGGCACGTCCTCCTTTTGTGTGTGCTTGTGTTGTATTAGCTCAAAGGCGATCAATTTGGATAATAATACAAGCTACCAACTTTTCTCTCTCTATAATTTCCTTAATTCTATTTATAAGTATAGAATTAGGATTACAAATATTTCAACAGAATAAATAATAAACTGTGTAGGAGAGAGAGCGTATAAGGGTTGTTGGTATTTTTTGGAGTATGAAAATAGAGAGTATAAGACCCTTCTATTTTTTGGGGTATGAAAATAGAGAGTATAAGACCCTTCTATTTCTGGGGGATATGAAAAGAGAGAGTATATGACTCCTCTATTTCTTCCCGGATTGGCTTGTATTTGTATTGCCAATGACTTTATATCTCTTGGAAGAGATAGATGGATCTTAAGAGAGAAAGAAGAAATGTTTTTGTTGTGTGTTGAATGAATGAATGGTGAGGGGTATTTATAGGTAAATGGAGAATGGCAAAAACCGTAAATTTGATAAAAATGAATGGCATAAGTTAATCTTTGGTGGAAGTAGGTGAGGTAGGTGAGATGTGGTAGGTGTGGTAGGTGAGATGTGGTAGGTGTGGTAGGTGAGGAGGTAAAAATTAGATTTTATTGGGGGTAAAAACGAGATTTTACCGGGGGTAAAATTGGAATTTTACCGAAGGTAAAAAATGTTGAAAATTACCTTTGTAAGCCAATAGTAAAATTATTTTTTATTTTTGTAGGCCAATGGTAAATTAATATTTACCCCATCAATTTAGATTGAGATAATAAGAAGGAAAGTAATGGAAAAGAGGAGGAGTGGTTACAAATCACTTGTTTGGATAAATTTATAATGGAAATAAATTGGAGGGAATGGCTGGGATTGTCAATCCTTTCTATTCCTTTATTTTGTTTCTATCTAATATTGAAACGGAAATGGATGTTTTTTTTAATGAATTATTTACTCTAGTGCCTTAATTTGATAACAATATATTAAATCACATTACATCCCTTTCTTTTATTTTCTTCTTTTTATCCAAACAAGAGTTATTTACATTCTTTTCTTTTATATCCTTAGTTATCCACATCCAAACAATAAATTTTTTATAAGATGAAAGCACGGAAGGGCAAAATTGAAAGACCAAAAACCTGATACGGCTTCAAATTAAGCCAACAAAATCCCTTCTGGTTTTATAAAATAGTAGTTATATTAAGTCATGTGATTACGCACGATATCGAAATGCATATATATATATGTAGTACCATGCATAATTTAAATACTTACTCCTCCAAGGCATAAATAATATCCTTGTTACTACAATTGTCGGGAAGAGCAAGTGTAGTTGCACTTCTTTGGCTACGATTCACTGCGCCCTTTACCAAACCTTTAGGCTTGACAAACCATGGAAATCTTGAATACCGTGGAAATCTTGAATTTTCAAGATTTATGGGAAAATGAAGAAATTGCCAACAGAGAGGATTGAGAGTAGCTTTGTACCAAGACTTGCAAACAAATGGTACATCCAATGCAAGTGACTCTATTCCCACTCTCCCTAATATATTCACCAAGCAATCAATTTCCATGTCTTCCCATTTCCTTCCCTCCATTCTCTGCAAACAAAAAGTGAAAAAAAATAATATTATTTTGTTAATACAATTTTCCGTGTATGTACTCTTTGTTTCCGACCAATGTCAAGAGACTAGTTGCTAACCTGCGCCAAAGGCACTGGTTAACATTACTCATGCCAAAGACAGTCTCATTTTTGAAAAGTATCTTACAATCTCAACCACATTTTTCTTTTCTATTTTAATCATTTTGATTGTCATATAGACTAGGTTGTAATTCATGCTAAATTAAAGCATTATTACCCTTGAAATAGCATCTTGCAATCTCCACAAAACAATTTATTATTGGTTACATTTTTAAGATTCAAAAACCATTACTTCCTTATTAATTATATAAATTGCCACAAAAACTACTACACAAAATGATGTCAACAACAATATTTGTCAATGGTTCAACAATTTTAGGTTAATGTATAAAAAATTGATTGTTCAGTCATTTTCAACAATCATTTCGCATTTTGTATACTAATTTTTTTATGGACTATATGTATATATGGTGTTGGACTTATCGTCGGTCGGTTTCGGTTTAGTTTCTAGCCCTAGATGCAACCAATTTCAGTCCATCTGCACAATTCTACACATATTTTTAGTAGATCTTCACATATTTATACAAATTTCTGCGGATCTAGCACTATATATACATACACAGACGTAAGTATATACTTAAATTAACTTACCAAATACGATTTGGTGTTATGGCGATCAGCGACAAATCAAAGGTCTAAAAACTCTTTGATTTTCTTGGATCTGCAAATTCCTTGTCTTGGTCGTCTATTTTAGAATTGGGAGAGAGAGGATTGTGAGTAGAGTAATTGAGGATGCTTTGAGAGATGGAGAAAGTAACATTATTGATCGTGAGGTGGAAAGTGGAGGTGAGCAAGTGTAAACATTAATTTTGTTTGATAACAAAATAAAAAATAAATGAAAAATTAATTGATTTTTGTGAAATTGCAAAATAATTTGAGTTATATTGTGAATTGTTCTTCATCTTCTGCTAATTTTTATCTACGCATCACACATGCTAACATAAATTGGATCTACAAAAAATATGGATATGTAAGCATGTCTAAAAACATGGTTCTTACGTGGCACTAAAATTCTTGTTTATCGTCAAGTTCTAAAAAAATTTATCCCCAATGATGTCAATAAAATTGCTAGTGATATTATTCATCAACTTGAGTAATAATATTAGTACTTTACAAAAAATATTCTACCACTTCAAAATTATTTTTACTGACAAAATTAAAAAATATTCCAAAATATTCATATAAAGTGTCATATAGATGATTTTGGAGTGTTAAAATACTTTTGTGGAGTGATAATATCATTACCCAGTAAATTTTAATGAAAATAGAATTATAAATCAAAAGTTAAAATATTTTAATGTTTAAAAAATGAAACAATAACGTAAAAAAAATGATGTGCCACCTAGAAATTGTTTAGGAGACCCTCTAGATTTAATATTCATTTTCATTGTCTTTCCATCTTTTTGCCACATCACTTTTATGGCCATTATCCATGTTTGGATTGCAAATGGTTTTTTAACTGATTATCAATTAATAAATCAGGTCAGTCCTAATATGTTAGGACTCTCTTAACTTATGTTCCCAACTAGTGGTTTAGATTTAATTTGAGCATTTATGTTTTAATCCGACGACTTAAAATTGTGATGGCGTACTGGTAATTACAATGATAATTATGCCTACATACTTATTTAATTTATTAGTAGATATGAAGTATTTGAAACATTTACAAATTCTTTTGTTATATCTTTATCCGTTAATCATAACAGTAATTGTGCATTTAATTAATTTTTTATTAAATATTGCAATCTTTCAAACTTATTGATTGTTTTATTAACAAATACATAAATAGTGATTTAATTTATCATTGTAATTGAAAGTTGAGATCTAATTTTCTAATTGTAATACTAAATAATACATAATTTTTTATCTCTTTACTTCATTGTAATAATAATAATAATAATAATAATAATAAATATTATCATATAATCTATTACTAATCGGGCCAGTCCTAACAAAGCAGCACCCTTTTATGTTTATGTTTTCAACTAGCGGCTCAAATTTAATGTGGATATTTATCTTTTGATCAAACGACTCAGGATTATTAAGGCATGTTGGTAATATTGATAATAATAATAAGAATTTAGTTAATTAACTATATTAAAGATTTAAATAGTATAAAACCTATGAAAATTCTAATTGTATCTCTATATCCATTAAATATTTATTTGTAAATTAGAGTTTTTTTATATCTCCAATATGTCCCAGATTATTTAACATGTAAATTACTTATATAATAGCATCTCCGGTACTACTATATATTCCTATTTTGTTTAATTATAAATTATGGTTTTTCTATATTTTTAGCATTCCCATATTATTTAACATGTAGATTATCTATAAAAGAATATGTCGAGTAATAATATTACATATTTATATCTTATTTGCACTGTTACGTTAGCTTTGTCTCTCTCCAACTTTTTTTTTAAAAACTTCAAAATATAATAAATTTTAATTTAACAATATTTTAAGTTCATTTTTCTATGGATATTGATTTATTTATGATTTTGTTTTTTAAAGTTTACAAATTGTATATACAAAAATAGATTAATATTATTGTGAAAGCAAAACGAATTATGTTAAAAAAATTATCTTCCTTAAGCATAATTAATAAACTATAAATTTGATTACTTTAAAAAAACCTATAAATTTGGTTCGATAACAAATAAAACTACCTTAACAATAGCAATCAGGATTTAAGATGGCAAAATATTCATCCCAATAAGTTTTTGACCAACTATGACCCTAAAGCCTGATATTTTTTATTTTTTTAATTGTGATAAGTATAGGTACATTCTAAACATAAATACAATTTGGGTTATATCTAGCTTAGGTTCATGTAAATATAACATGTTGAACTCAAACAAACCCATATATCCGGTGAAGGAGAGCCATCTTTTTGGAGCCTTGACGATCCCCGTGGTGATGTTCAAAAATACCTAATAATATTGCGTACCTACCATTATTCGAATATTAGGCATGTATGAGTAGTTTTTACTATCAATATCTATTATTTATTAATATTTTAACATTTAGTTATGTTAAATTCAATATAAGTTTCGATTGCTCAAAAATATCTATACGTTCTCAAATTTAATTCTATTTTCTTATTATAAATAATAAAAATTAATTTTCTGAATGTAAGAATTTTAATTTTTAACACCCCTTTATTTCTAAAAAACAAATACAAAGGACATCATATTATACATACTTTAACAACTTTATTTTTAATTATTAAAAAAATTAGAACTCTCGAATTTATTTATTTATCTCCCAGGATTAAAGTAATGATATTGACAATATCAATTTGTTTGACGAAGAAAATATAATTAATTATAAGAAATGATAAAAAATAAAAAAGTTAATTGTAGGAGATAAGGGTATATCCAAAACTTAGAATATATCAGGTATTATATTTATAATTTTTTAAAATAAAATAATAATAGTTTATTTTCTATAACGACCCAAAATATCTCACATTAATAATATAATGGAAAGTTCCTTAGTATATATGTGGGTGTAATGAACATAACTTACAACTTGGGCTAGCCATTTTGATAGAGAACCCGGATAGTAACATATGGTATCAAAGCGGATTCAGGACAACTATCACGTGACGTGTGGATATTGCGAGTCAGGTTTGTATCCGGCCTGACGAGGACGTCAGGGATTTAACGAGGGGAGATTTTAACAACCTAAAATATATCTCACATCGGTAATGTAATGAGAAGTTCTTTGGTATATAAATAGGTGTAATGAATCTAACTTACAATTTGAGCTAGCTATCTTGGGGGGAACCCTGGACTACAATCATGTGACGTGTTGATATTGTGGGTCGGAGTTGTGCTACTGACGATGAGCCGGAATAACTGGATGCGGCTAGCTAACAGGGGGAGAATGTAACGATCCAAAAATATCACACATCGATAGTATAATAAAAAAATTCTTGGTATATATGTGTGAACAATAAACTTAAATCACAACTTAAGTTAGCCATATTTGGAGAGAACCCGGGTGATTACAAATGGTATCAGAGTGGACCCATGCCCACTATCACGTGAGGTGTTGATATTGTGGGTCGAGTTTGTGCGGCTAACAGCAAACCTTTGTATATGACCCCGACCTGACGAGAACGTCAGGGAGGATTTAACGGGCGGAGATTGTGAAAATGTAAAATATTCCACATCGGTAGTGTAATAGGAACATCGATAGTATAATGAGAAGGTCCTTAATATATATATTGGTATATATGTGGGTGTAATGAACCTAATTTACAACTTAAGCTAGCCATTTTAGTGGAGAACTCGGATGGTTACATTTTCTCTGAAAACTAATTATAATTTTGAAATATTATTTTGATCTAAATATAAACATATCAATTAAACTTACTTGATTATTGTTTTGGCATACGTTTATTCTATATGTTATTAATAATTTTTAAATTTTAAAAATCCAAAAGGTATTAATGGAAATATATAAATAGATTGTGTTGAAATTAACTTTAGGAGATCAATAGTTGAGTTTAGGGTTTTACCAAATTCGAATTCGATATATCTAAAAATATGATTAAAACCAAATTTGACTAAAAGTATATTTATTTTAAAAAAAATTAAAAATCTACCCAGTTTACTATATTATACATATAAATCTCAACTCACTATTTTCCTTCTTACCGGTTGTAATTAGATTGTATCATAAGGGTATTTTAAAGAAAAAATGTTATATTTTAGTAGAATTGAGACAAATGAACATAATTTATATGAACTCGAACTTAAGCCACTTAGAACCCATATTTTTTTGGATTGTAAAAGGAAAAAGAAAGAGTTTACCCTATATTGGGGGTTTGATTAGTCGAAAACCCATCAAATTGGGCCATTTCCTATCCATAGTTGTAATAAAAGTGAAATTAGACGGACTTAATTCATTCTACCACTATTTGAATAATATGCATACAATTGTATTTTTAAAATATAATTAAGATTAAAAATTAAAATTAGTGTTGTATGGGAAAATTTAATTCCTCTTGCTCTTGAATTAAGAGTATACTACTACTTTTTCGGGTTAATGTTAAAATTAATTTCTCTACAAAATAGAAAAATTAGAATAAGGACTCTTAATAAAAGATAAAAAAATATTAAAATTACAAGTAATTACATATATAAAAAAAATCAATAAATAGAATTTTAGATAGTGTCACTAATTATATATAGGCAAAATCGAATCGTGCCGTAGGCACGGGTATTAGCTAGTATATATATATATATCCGATGTTGCAATTCAAATTTTTTTTTCAATTCATGGTTGCATTAGAGATGTTCTCTCAGTGGATGTTTGGAAAAATTTCTTCAACGCTACCCAAACAAATTTTTTTGATGAAAAAAGCAAAAAAAGTAAGATAGCATCTCACAACATCACTCAATTTATTTTCTAACTTCTCATAATTTTTTATTATTATTCCTACTATTTTCATCTTGTTATCAAATGGAGTCCAAGAGTAATTATCTTCCCTTTATTTCCCACTTTTGTATGAATATTAACTATTTAGCGCCTGATTGGTTCCAAAAATTATCCAACTTTTTCAAATTAGTTTATTTCTATTTAATTTATAAATTTGTTTATCAATAAATAATAAAATTTTAATAAATAGAGTGTTTGAAAGATTTATATGAGAAATTTTTAATGTTAAAATAAAAATATGTTCTAAATTTTATAAAGTTATTTAATTAATGTTTTGTCGACATGCATCAATATCAGTGAAGAATCAATCTAGAATTCTAAAGTTACTGAAGTGAAGACACTAAAATTAAAGTAAATTAAAGTTATAATTGAGTGACTATAATTAAAGTTAGAAATAACTGACAAGAATTCTAAACTTATTAAAGTTACTAATCGACTAAAGTTATTAAAGTTAGAAGTGACTTGAATTCTAAATTAAAATTATTCTTAATCAAAGTTATTAAAGTTGGAATTAAGTAACTAGAATTCTAAGTTAAATTTAGAATTAGGCAATTCTCCCAATTAAGTTATTAAAGATCAATCAGTGCAATTCTAGTTCAAGTTTTGTTTCCTTAATTCTGGGATCAAGGAGGCCTTGACAGATGGTATATTTATATAGATTTACAAAAACCTAAGTACTTGTAAATTTAAAGAAGTTAAGGTGGTTAAGCAACCTCAATCTCAGCTTGATGAAACTAAAATCTTAATTTCTCTTGAATCAAGCATGCTTAATTAGACGATCACAAATAACTAAATACTTGTTACTATCTGTCCAAATAGGTACCGTATTTCTAAAAAAGATCCATGAGACTTGAGAGTGTAGAGAAATTATCCCAACAAAAAACCATTACATCATTAACGTATATCATATGAGTCGAGGCCTCATAATTACGAGGAGAAGGCATTTGCCAAATACAACCCTCATGTACCAAGTCTCTAGTCCCACGGCAAAGTAAATCCTCAACAATACAAAACAAAAGTGGAGAAAGTGGATCAATCACCTGTCCAACAAGCTTTGGGGCATATTGAAATTGCCGTCCCTCAAAGTCATTAGGGATGGGTATTGCTGTCTCGTAAGTTTTTGGGATGCCCACCAATTAGGACCCTCGTTCACTGTCCCTAAAAGCGTCCCAAAAAGCTTTTAAGGACGGCTAACCTACTTTTTGGCACGGTTGATGCTCGTCCTAAATAACCATTTTTTTTGTAGTGGATATAGAGAGGAATAATAGCTAACAACATGGGAACCGAAATCATCCGGATCTTGAATTTCCCTATCCCCATCCCGAAGCAACTGAAGAAGACTCTAAACAGCTTGCTGCTTGCCACTTTGTGAAATAAAGAAGTATTACGGTCTCCCTTAGAAAGCTAACTCATATGAGCCTTATCCTTCCAAAAACTTTCCTCATCCCTAAGAGCGTCAAGATAATCTTTTTGAGCACCTGCCTTAGCCTAAAGACGCGCCTTAGTGGCACCATGAATGTCTAGATCACTCTGAATGTCATCCAATCATATTTTAGCCTTGTTAACCCTTTCATGAACCAACCCAAATTGCTACCGGTTCTAGATACGACGTTGTTGGCGAAGATACTTAAGCTTAGAGTGAAGCACATGTATAGCATCTCCCAACGGATTAACCTCTCCTAGATTGATTTTTGTACATTGAAACTAGCATTTATTTCTCCGAACAAGCCCTTTCTTGCAATTTACTTTTATTTAAATTATTTATACTAAAAAACCCAAAAATAGGTTTAAAAACCAACTCTCAAAATTTCTCCATTTTAACTTCACTAATATTTTCAACCACTTGCCTGTGAATTTGACCCCCTTACTTCCGCTATCTATGTTATAAATATTTAATATTTAATGTAAGGTTTTTGATCTTGTTTTTTTCTTTGCGACTAAAAATACTCTTTCGTTTGGTCTAAAAAATAGAATTTAAAGCTTGAGCTTGCTTAGATGATCTCGAATGCCTAAGTACTTGTCCTGTTGAGAATGGTTAACTAGTTTGTAGGCCCAAAAGATTAAAAAAAAAAAAAAAAAAAAAAAAACGAATTCACAAACTGGATGCTTTGAACAATTTTCCTAAAACTTGTAGTGTGTTGCCCCATCTTTGCTTTGAAAAATATAAGTACATGAAGTAATTTTTATTACGTGTAACGTTGTTTTACACAATGGGTTAATAACTAGTCACAAATTATCTTGTTTTATAGATTTTGACAAAGTTTCAAATATATATTTTTTATTCAAATTAAATTCAATTTTTAAATTTAATGTTATGTCATAGTAAATGTTTGTAAAAAGCTGATAGGTGAGAAAATTAACACGATAATATAAAAAGAGTGTGTATTTTAAATATTTATTTTGTACTTTAATGATTTAATTAATTGTTATACACAATTATTGTAGCACAAGTTTTTTTCACACGTGTATACATGCAATGGGGTAAATTAATTAGTATTTAGCTCATTCTTGAAAGAGTTATTTTCACTAAACCCAGCTTTTTCTACGTAACGATTTATAAATAAATCGTGTATTAATGAAACTCTTTCTCGCTCAATGCGAATTTAACTTGATACGAAACTGAAACGAACACCAGCATGAAACAGAACTATTGCCTGGCCTAACTTGACTTAAATGAAACGGAAAAATAAAGATATCTATATATCCAACAAATACAAAAATATATAAATAAATAAATTAGATGTATAGAAATCAATATATAGTTGACATTGATAAAATAACTGAACAGGAAAATCCACAAGAACAGATCACAAAATTTTAAACCCATTAAGTACATCATCCAGAGTTTCTTGAAAGGGACTTAATATGACAACCTTGAAAATGTCCATGTACGTTTAATTAATCGGAGCCATAATGAAAATCGACATCGCTACTGCATAGCCCAGATCCATCATCATAATCACCAAGATAATCATAATCATAATCATCAACATCAACATCATCATAAAGACACGAACCCTCGCATTTGAAATTTGTAATATGTGAGGCAAGGTTCAGTATCTCTGCGTCGTCACTTTCAAAACCTATGCAATTACTAACATCCATATGCTCAAGTTTTTTGCAGCCATTTAGAATAATCACCAGATCACTTCTTTCAAGTTTGCATCGCCTCAAATCCAAGCCTTTTATGTTCGGCAAGAGAGTCGCAATTGCAATTGCCTCATCACTAGAAATTTTAGCATTTGTTACAGATAGTTCAATGAAGTTCTTGCAATGAAGGCTTATTTGGGCAATTATTTCTTCCAAATCTAAGCTGAATTGAAGCATTAATGTCTCTAGATTCTTCAATTTGTTGATCATGCTAGGAATAATGAAATCTTCATGGTTATAAATCACCGAAGAAGGAAGTTTCAGAAGCTTCAATAAGGGACACCTGTGTTACAAAAGTATACACAACAATTACCTAAAACAATTATAAAATATATAAATTTCGCCTCATTAATTTATATATATATTTGCAATTTTTTCTACATTGAGTTTACTTGGAAAATATTATTAATTCCACTGTCCCAAATTGAAAATCAAATTTTTCTTTAATATTTGGAAGGAGTTGAACATTTTTTTCCATTAATTTGCAAGATATATATGACTTCTTTAATAGAATCTATTCAAAAACAAGTTAATTAACTTACCTACTTAAAAATGAATTCTATCTGGCCTGTTAATACTTTGAACCCAATATACGATATGCCACGGGTGCAAATTAAAGATATACAAAATTTTGAGTTTCCATGTTTATCTCTATCATCATTTGTTCTAGTATATATATAATAGCTAGGTCAAAAATCGTGCCAAAATCACTATTCATGACATCTTTACTTTGAACCACACTAGTATTTATCCTTTATACATTTTTACAATTCAAAAATCATTACCCTAACTTATCATATACATATGTATGATCAAGCATAAAGTTATAATTTGATAAGTATATCCATTTACATGTATTGATAAGCATATTTATTTTTTTGGCAATACATGTGTATAAAAATTATACAAATGTATTGGTACTCAATTGTTGACAAAATTAAGTTCGTTTAGATTGAGGTAATAAGAAGGAAAGTAAAGGGAAAGAGGAGGAGGAGTGGCTACAAATCACTTGTTTGGATATATTTATAATAGAAAGAAAACGGAGGGAATGGCAGGGATTATCAATCCTCTCTATTCCTCTATTTTGTTTCGTCTAATATTGGAACGTAAATGAATTTTTTTTTAATGAATTATTTACTCTAGTGCCCTAATTTGTTAACATGCAATATATTAAATCTCATTACTTCTCTTTATTTTCTTCTTTCTATTCAAACAAGAGTTATTTACATTATTTACTTTTCCATCCTTAGTTATCCTTATCCAAGCAATAATTTTTTTATAAGACGAAAGCATGAAATGGCAAAATTGGAAGACCAAAAACCTGACACGGCTTTAAAGCCAACAAAATCCTTTCTGATTTTATAAAATAGTAGATATATTAAATCACGTGATTCTGTACGATATCGAAATGCATATATATATATATATATATGTAGTACCATGCATAATTTAAATACTTACTCCTCCGTGGCATAAATAATATCCTTGATATTACAATCGTCGGGAAGAGCAAGTCTAGTAGCACTTCTTTGGCTACGATCCACTGCACCCTTTAGCAAACCTTCAGGGTCAATGGACCATGGAAATCTTGAATCTTCAAGATCTTTGGGGAAAATAAGAGATTGCCAACAGAGAGGATTCAGAGTAGCTTTGTACCAAGATTTGCAAACAAATGGTACATCCAATGCAAGTGACTCTATTCCCACTCTCCCAAATATATTCACCAAGCAATCAATTTCCATGTCTTCCCATTTCCTTCCCTCCATTCTCTGCAAACAAAAAGTGAAAAAAAAACAAAATTTATTTTGTTAATATAATTTTTCACGTACTCTTCTTTGCTTCCGACCAATATCAAGAGCCTAGTTGCTAACTTGTGCCGAAGGCACTGCTTAACGTTACCCATGCCAAAGGAAATCTCACTTTTGAAAAAGTATCTTACAATTTTAACCATAGTTTTATTTTTTTATCATTTACAAATTCTTAAATTAAAATTCAAAAAATACTCTTTATTATCATTTAGATTAGACCGTAACTCAAGCCAAATTAAGGTATTATCACACCAGAAATAGCATCTTGCAATCTTGATAAAACAATTTTTTATCCGTTAAATTTTTAAGATTAAAAAACCATTACCCCTTATTATATAAATTGTCACAAAAACCAGTAATATGTCGGCAACCAATTGTAGACCATCTGCACAAATCTACACAAATTTTTAATAGATCTTCGCATATCTAAACAAATTTCCGTGGATCTAGCACTATATATATACACAGTATAACTTACCAAATACGATTCGGTCTTATTATGAGTGACAAATCAGAGATCTTCTTCGATTTTGTTGGATCTGCATATTCCTTGTCTTGGTCGTCTATTTTAGATTTGAGAGAGAGAGAGAGAGAGAGAGAGAGAGAGAGAGAGTGAGCTGATTGTGAGTTTACTAACTTTGAGAGAGGGAGAAAGTAACATTATTGCGCGTGAGGTGGAAAGTGAAAGGTGACAAAGTTTAATTATTAATGTCGTTGGATAAGAAAACAAAAAATGATAGCGAAATTATGATTTGTGTTAAATTGTAAAATAAGCTGAACTATATATGTTGTGAAATATTTTTCATCTCGTATTAATTTTGTGTATTTTAAATGCTAACATGAATTAGATGTACTAAAAACATGAATATGTAAACATATATAAATATATGATTTTTATGTGACATTAAAAATCTTGTTTATAGTCGAGTTCTAAAAAAAATTAATTATTTCCAATTGTGTTGTCAATAAAATTGCTAGTGATATTATTCATGAACTTTTTTTAATTAAAAAAGGCTTAATGCCCAACTTAACCAATAAACTTTACTATTTTTTTCACTTTGTTCACTAAACTTTTTTTTCCTCAAAAAGTACATTGTACTGTTTGAAATGTTTCTATTTAGTCTAACCGTTTAACTTCGGTTAAGTTGAGTGTATGAAAATTTGACGTGGCAACTAATTACACACGTGGCAATTCAGCTGGACAATTTGTCAACACGTGGCGAGTTGCCCGAGTTAAATACTCTCTCTCGCCTGAGCTCCAAGTCCTCTCTCTCTGGCATAGTTATCTCTGGCGAGATTCTCTAGCGAGCTTTTGTAGTTAATTTTCTGGACGAAAGTGCTCTGTTTTGATTGAAACTTACACCCAACAGCCTAAGTTAATTCCTCGGATGAAAATGCTCTATTCTTTTATTTCACTTTGGCATGCTCTGTTTTTTAAAGCTTTTAGGAACTCTCTGAAGAGGGAATTGTTGGAGAGATAAAGGAGTTGAAGAGTTAATTTAGACTCAACTGCTCAAGTTAATTTCTCATATGAAAGTGTTCTGTTTTGATTGAAGCTAAAGTCCAATTGCCAAAGTTAATTCCTCTAAAAAAAGCCATGTCATCTCTAGCAAGCTACCATATATAAATACTCTCTCTCAGTGAGCTCCAAGTCCTCTCTCCGGCAAAGTTATCTCGTCGAGATTCTCTAACGAGCTTTTGTAATTAATTCTCGGGATGAAAGTACTTTTTTTTTGATTGGAACTTAGACCTAATTGCGTAAGTTTATTCTTCAGACGAATGTGCTCTGTTCTTTTATTTAACTTTGGCATGCTCTGTTTTATAAAGCTTCTGGGAACTCTCTGAAGAGGGAATTATCGAATCAATTGAGGAGCCGAAGAGTTAATTTCCTCATAGGAATTAACTATAGCAGCCTCAACGGTGATGACGTGGAGCTTAGGCAAGAAAGAGAGAGGACTTGGAGCTCAAGCGAGAGAGAGTTTAATAACTCTGGCAGCTCACCGAGATGACGTGTTTTTGTTTTTTTTTTGCAACTCATTTGTTGACAAATTGTCCAGCTAGATTGCCACGTGTATAATTAGTTGCCACATCAAATTTCCACCGACTTAACTTAAGGGAAGAAGTTAAATGGTTTGACTAAATATAAACATCTTAAAGAGTACAATGTGGGTTTTGGCAAAAAAAAAATTTAGTGACTAAACTGAAAAAAGTGGTGTAAAGTTCGTTGGTTAAGTTGGTCATTATGCAACAAAAAAATTATCAAGAATATGGATCTTAT
Source organism: Lonicera japonica (assembly GCA_021464415.1). Classification (NCBI taxonomy): domain Eukaryota; kingdom Viridiplantae; phylum Streptophyta; class Magnoliopsida; order Dipsacales; family Caprifoliaceae; genus Lonicera; species Lonicera japonica. The sequence continues at coordinate 34,542 of JAKCWG010000767.1, forward strand.
TTGATAGATCTTGACAAATATTTTTTAACAATATCAATTTGGTAATGATATTAACATTACACAAAAAGTATTTCTAGCACTCTAAAATCATTTTTAGTGACAAAAAAGTGTTCCAAAGATCTATATAAAATGTCACTAAAGATGATTTTGGAGTGCTAAAATACTTTTGTGGAGTGTTAATATCATTACCTTATAAATTTTATTAAAAGTAGAATTATAAATTAAAAGTTAAAATATTTTAAAAAGTTTTAAAAATTAAAGAAATAATTAAAAAAGAGAAAATTGGTTCTAAGTACCTCCTCCATAATAATATTCAAGTCAAGGATAACTTATTATTCAAAACTAGATATAGGACTTCCTCCACAATTTGTTTTAACCAAAAAGACAATTTTCAAATTTTTGTTCACTAAAAGGATACATCCTATTTTTTGAATGGTCAATTATACTTTTATTACAATATTTTATTTTACTACCATTGGTGGTTGTTAAGCATCACCAATTACTTTTGCCACCACTGCCCACTGGAGCTCGGCAAGAATTTTTATATAGTGCAAAAATAAATATGCAAAAATTTACGTCTTTAATTGCTTCCATATTTAGTGCAAAAATGAATTTGTAAAAAAAAAAATATCTTAATTTGTCTAAGGATTTGTAGTAAAAACATAAAACTTGTATCATTAGTTTTTGCGAATTTAGTGCATTAACATTTTGCACAAAAAATATATCATGAGTTGCTTAAGAATTTAGTACAAAAGCAAATTTGCACTAAAATATGTGTCATTAGTTTATTTCGGATTTAGTGGGAAAATTGATTTGTACTAAAATATATCATGAGTTGCTTGAGGGTTTAATACAAAAACATATTTGCACTAAAATATAAATCATTTGTTGTTGCGGATTTAATACAAAAACCCATTTGTATCAATGTATGTATCATTAGTCGCAATCAATTTAATGCAAAAACGGATTTGCAATACCTATGCTAGAGTTTCAGTAAAGTCATAAAACTCCAATTATGCTTCGCAGAGCTCCGGAGGGGGATAGTTAATGGTGGTTGTGGCAGGTGGTGACAAATTTAATTTTAAGAAAAAATAAAGAAGTGGATGAAGGGTATTTTAGGTAAAGAAAAATGAGTGTCCTTATTTTGGAATGAAAAATATAAGGTGTCATTTCCTTAAGTATAATTATAGAAGAAACCCTTTGAAGGCCATCTCTAATAGTCATCTTTATCCAAGCAAATTTTTATGTTAGAAAAGAGATAAGGGAAAAAAGTGCTCAAATGGTCATTTCTATAGTTATTTCTATATGAGATGAAAGATTAGTCATATAGGGAATTTCTCTAAGCATTTCTACATTTAGAAATGGTTATAGAAATTTCAATGTGACATGACACGTCCTTATTAGATATAAAAAACCCGCTATAAATGTAATAGTCATTCTCACTGCGTCTTTCCCTCTTTTGTGACATCACCTTTATTGTCATTATATTATCCATGTTTGCTCTCAGTAGATGACATCATTCTTTATTTTTATTTTTTTTGGGAAAAAAGTTTTTCATAACTCTCCGAAGAAATTTTTTTTCATGAAAAAAAGTAAAAAAAGTAAGAGATCATACCTCACCGCATTTATTTTCTACCTTCTCACAAAATATTTTTTTTTTTATATTTTCATACTGTTATCAAACGGAGCTTAAATGTAATTATTTTTTGTTTCTTTCCTACTTTTGTATGAATATTTAGTGCCCACTTGGTTGCAAAAAAATTATCCAACTTTTCAAAATTAGTTTATTTTTAGTTAATTTGTAAATTTGTTTATAAATGATACGTTTTAATTTAATAAATTGTTTGGAAGATTTATACGATAAATTAATTATCAATGTTAAAATAAAAATACTTTCTAAATTCTATAAAGTTATTTAATGCTTTTCAACAGGCATCAAAATCAGTGAAGAATCTAGAATTCTAAAGTTATTAAAGTTTGAATTTACTGCATGACTAGAATTAAAGATACAAATAAGTGACAAGAATTCTAAACTTTTAAAGTTACTAAGTCACTAAAGTTATTAAAGTTAGAAGTAAGTGACTAGAATTCCAAATTAAAATGATTCTTTATTAAAGTTATTGATTAAAGTTAGAATTAAGTGACTAGAGTTCTAAATTAAAGTTAGAAATAGTCAATTCTCTAAATTAGGTTATTAAAAATCTAACAGTGCACTTCTAGTTCAAGTTTTGTTTCCTTAATTTTTGGGATCAAGGAGGCCTTGAACAGATGATGATATATGATGGATTTACAAATACCTAAGAACTTGTAAATTTAAAGAGGTTTAAGGCGGTTAAGCAATCTCAATCTCTGCTTGATGAAACTGAAATCTTAATTTCTCTTCAATCAAACTTGCTTAATCAGATGATCAAAAATACCTAAATATTTGTCACTTTGAGGATGGTTAACCAATTTGTACGTTCGCCCAAAATTGAAGATGATCACAAATACTTAAATACTTGTCACTTTAGAAAAATTAATAATAAAATAAATGAAGTAAGGATATTTTAGATGAAAAAAAATATTTTAAAATGAAAATATAAGTGACTTCCGTTGAATATAATTACGGAGGAATCCGTTTTAATCCATTGCGTTAAAATAAAAAATACATAAAGGAGCATAAGCAATACCACAAAAAAATAAAATTCATTTTGTTCCATATATGAAATACCGAAGTCAAAGTCGTTGAAGAGTTGCCTATTTGTAAACTTTAATATATATTAGTTTTACTATGTACGTGCTTTACCCATCTATCTATTCACACTTTTTCAATTATTCTTTTTTAACCGATCAATAATTATTTTTCTTTTGTTTGTTGATTTTCTCAATATCTCAAATTATTGAGCATAAAACATCTATTAGCTTGCATGTTTTTCTGTCTCGGTTTTTCTTTTCTATTCTTCTCTTATAAGAAAATATATTCTTAATTAATTTAAAACCGAAGAATTATGTAACTCTTTTGGGATTTTACAAGCTTTCCCGGCCTGCGAAATTGGTTTTCTCAAGTTATGCATAAAGTTTAGCGTTATCCATATAATAGATTGATGGGTTCATTGCGATCATGATTTAAAGTTTCAACTCGTTTCCACTTAAATATACAAAAAGTAATATATAAGTACAAAGTTTCCGACTGTGAGTGATAGAAATCTAACAAAGCCCAACTAAAATAAAGTCAGGCGAAATTGGTAGAATTGGTAACCAGATGTAATAAAGGTGGTGAAGATGAATACTAAATTTGTAGTAATGAATATGAGATTTAGTTTATGGGATAGGTTCCTCTGGTTGCTATTATACCCAATCCGGTAGTAAGTCCTCCGTAGTGTGTGATTGTGTTCTTCACTTAGTTCAAATGGTCTGCATGAGGGTATTTATATGCTCTTGGACAGACAAAGTATGGGAGTAGGTGCTATGCGTAATAAAAGTTGGGAATCCTTTGGCTGTGGTTTTCCCCTCCTATTTATATGTCTAAGAAAGGGTTACATTAGAGTTTGGCGCGCTAAGAAATTAATATAAATGGTAAACTTTATCACTATTACAGGTGTCCTTAATCATATTCACGCTAACTGGATTGGTTATTTCTAATCGTTCATCATCTAGCTCAGCTATCTCGTGTCTGTAATCCGATGATTGATGATCGGGTTGTAATCTCGTAAATCCGAGTAACACAGCGACAAACGTTGATCGGCTAGAGGATTATTCTCATGGTTTCAAGGGCCCTATATATCCTTAAGCAAGCTTATTGCCTAGGTATTGGATTTGGGCCTTGACTAAAAGCCCATGTCTAAAATTAACTTCCCACACTAAAGAAACTAGTTATGTTTCCGCATTTACCTTAGAAATTAATTTGCGAAAAGTAAACGTACAAAGTCCATCCATTTACTCCTTTCTATCTTTCCTTTAAAAAATTACTAAATTTTCTAGTTGTTTTCTCTTATGACAGCAAGAGACTCAAACTTACCTGCATCAAAAGATTCGATTTTCTCTGTGCCAATCCTGCCACAAACGCAAATGCACACAACAGTCTAATGGCGAAGTTAGGAATTAGACCAATGGGGGAGGGGGATTTGGTCGAAAATCAAAATATACTAAATCATATTTAAAGTCATAAAATTTGAAAGCAAATATAATAGTATTTGATAGGGTTAAATATTAATTTTACCATTGGCCTACAAAGGTAATTCAACATTTTTACTCCCGGTAAAATCTCATTTTTACCTCTACACCTACCACATCTCACCTACCTCCACCAAAAATTACCTTTTTGTCCTTCAGTTTTACCAAATTTACCTTTTTGCCATTATCCATTTACCTATAAATACCTCCCACTATTTATTCATTAAACACACAACAAAAAATACATCATTCTTCTCATACAACACCATCCATCTCTCCCAAGATCCATCCATCTCTTCCAAGAGATATAAAGCCATTGGCAATACAAATACAAGCCAATTTTCGAGGATCTTATACTCTTTTTTCATACCAAAAAAAAAAAATACCAACAACCCTTATACACTCTCTCTCTTACACAGTTTATTATTTATTCTGGTAAAATATTTGTAATCCTAATTCTATACTTATAAATAGAATTAGTGAAATTGCAGAGGAAAAAGTTGGTAGCTTGTATTATCATCCAAAATTGATTGCCTTTGAGCTAATACAAAGCAAGCACACACAAAAGGAATACGTACTACTGGACTAGCATAAGCGCTACCGGGGAAACCTACCTTAATAAAAAATACCATACATGTCATGTGTTTATCATTACACCGCATTTATTTTTTCTTCACTGATATTCACTTATTGATTGGTTAATTATCTATTTCTAGATTTTGACACCATCAGTTGGCGCCGTCTGTGGAAAAGACAGTTTCTCAAAGTCACATAGCTCTCATAAAGCTACAAAAGCACCAAAAAATTATTATGTCTTCTAGACGAACTCAGCCAGACTCCATACTGGCCCTACAAGAGCAACAAGCTGCTCTTCAAGTTTGGATTAACAGACTCTTATCCCAAAGAAAGAGTCCCCGAACCAGCTCAAGAAGCAGGTCGTTTTCAGTCTCCGCGTCTGCTAATGTTCACCCAATCCTTCCACGAGTCCCAGTCAGAGAAAGACTCGGAGACCGCAGCAGAGGATTTGGGGCGAGCCATAACAGAACTGCCGAGCTCGAATCCCACCACTCCAGCTCTACTAGGGAGACCTCTTATGAGGAAGTTTCTGCCTCGCCCCCTCCTCCACCAGTAAGGGATCCACGGATTAGCGTGTTTCATGAGAGGCGCTCAGACGAAGCTTCGCGACATTAGATCCCAAGCATAGGCCTACCTCCCCTCCCGTCAGCTCGGATACCAGGACAAGAGGTGGAAGTTAGACCTAAGGGGTCCGTTTTTGATAGGATCTCTCGCAAAGAGTCGGTCGAAGAGGTCGAGAAAAGACTGATGTCAAGGATGGAGGCCCAAATGGCAGAAATGATGAAGACCGTGGGTTGTCTAACAGGGAAGTCGACAACAGCTCTGGTTAGGGACCCTAAGTCCTCTTTTGTGGATCACATTCAAAATTGCCTGGTTCCTAAAAAATTTAGACTCCCAGCGTTAGAATCCTACGATGAAACCACTGACCCTGTGGATCACTGGCAACAATACGAAAACATGATGGGGCTCCAGAATGTTCCAGACGGCATAATATGCAGAGCTTTCGTTGCCACTCTAAAGGGGGCAGCCCGAACATGGTGCAACAACCTGCCATCGGGATCGATCCCATGCTCACAAGAGCTCGGTACCAAGTTCATTTAACATTTCATGGGGATCAAGCGGCAGTCCAAAACTTCTACTTATATTTTCACCATAAAGCAGGGGCCTACCGAGAGTTTGAAGGAATATGCTCGCCGTTTTAACCAAGAAAGCCTCATGGTCATCAACCTAAACGAAGGAGTGGCGGTAGCAGCTTTCATGGAGGGAGTAACCTCCCCATACTGCCTCATGACTCTGGCAAGAATGGCCCCAAAGACCATGTCCAAGCTCTTAGATGAGGTCAACAATCGGCGTGGAAGAAACTCTACAAGGAAGGAACCTGTCAAGCCTGTCAACCTTTTTATCCTCCTTCAAATGCCAAAGGGAGCACAGCCCACCCCGCGGTCAAGAAAGAGAGGGTAAAAAGGGTAAGAAAGAATCAGACAAACCAGAGCCAAGAGAAGGCAAGGCACGCCAATATTTTACCCCCCTGACAACCCCTTTAAGTGAGGTCTATGCCCAACTAGATCCGGTTCCCAGAGGCTCAAAAAATGAAGACGCCTGAAAAGAAAAGGGACACGATCAAGTAATGCCGGTACCATAAGGATCACGGCCATGAAACAGATGATTGCTAGAACCTGAAGGAAGAAATTGGGAAGCTCATTCAGAGAGGGCAACTCAAGCGATACGTAGATAAAAAGAAGGGGGCTCCCCCAGAAGCCAAAGGAAAGGCACCAGAAAATGAAATCTTTATGATTGAAGGGGGCTCCTCCTACTCTGGGAACATAAATAGGTCTAGGAAGGCCTACATCAGACAGGCCAAGTCCTCGAGCTTAGAGTCAGAATGCTTCAGCTTCAGACCTACTAAAACAAATCAGCACAATCGCCGAGTTCTTGATATTAGATAGAGCCCCTCATTATAACGCCATCCTTGGCAGGGGAACGCTCAATGAGATCAAGGCTGCAATTTTGACTTGTAGCCTGACCATGAGATTCCCTACCCCCCACAGAGTCGGGGAGGTCAAAAGAAATCGGGTCGAAGCTCGTAGCTGCCAGTTCGAGACACTAAAAGAAGTCAGAACTACATACATCAGGGTTGTTGAGGTCAAAGTCACTACTGATAAAGAATTGACGGGGACATGAGAGCCTAGTGATACAGAGAAGTAGGAGATCGACACCTTAGATCCCAGGGATGAAGAAAAAAAGCTCTGTGGTGAACCACTGGAAGACTTGAAAGATTTTGTTCTAAACCCCTCACATCTCGACAGGATCCTGAAAATCAGTAATCGACTTTGCACAGAGATCAGAGAAGAACTTTGTCAATGCTTACGGGCTAACACTGATATCTTTGCATGGTCCCACAATGATATGAAGGGGCTGAACTCGGAGGTCATGTTACACAGGCTCAATGCCGACTCGACTTTCAAACCCGTGAGGCAAAAAAAAAGTAATTTTACTACAAAAAGGAATTTGGCCGCCAAAGAAAAGGTCCAGAAGCTCTTTTGAGCTGGTTTCATTCGGGAGGTCCATTACCCGAAGTGGCTCTCTAATATAGTGCTCGTAAAGAAGCACAGTGGGAAGTGGAGAATGTGCGTGGACTTCAAAGACCTCAATAAGGCCTGTCTGAAAGACAGTTTTCCACTCTCAAAGATCGACCAGCTTGTAGACGGCACTACGGGCCACGAAATGTTAAGTTTCATGGATGCATACTCTGGTTACAATCAGGTCAGAATGGCTCCAAAAGATGAAGAGAAAACCTCATTTATCACCAACAAAGGCACGTACTGTTACAAAGCTATGCCATTCGGCCTAAGAAATGCGGGAGCTACCTACCAAAGGGTGATGAGTGCGTTGTTTAAAGACCAAATAGGTAAAAACATAGAGGTTTATGTTGATGTCATGTTGGTTAAAAGCCTTAAAATCCCAAACTATGTGGATGACCTCAATGAAGCTTTTGCCATACTCAGACAGAATGGTATGTCCCTCAACCCAGCCAAGTGAGCTTTTGGAGTTAAAGGGGGGAAATTCTTGGGCTTTATGGTCACTCAAAGGGGAATTGAAGCTAATCCAGAGAAGATACAAGCCCTTATTAACATGAGACCTTCATCCAAACCGAAAAAAGTCCAAAGTCTGGCAGGAAGAGTGGCAGCTCTCAACAGGTTCATCTCCAGAGCATCCGACAAGTGCCACCCTTTCTTCAAAACTTTGAAAAAAGCCTTCGAGTGGACTGAAGAATGCAAGCTGGCTTTCCAGCAGCTCAAACAATACCTCGGAGCCCCTGCCCTCCTTAGCTCACCAAAGAAGGAGAAAGTTTTGAGTTTATACTTGGCAATATCACGAACAGCAGTTAGTTCAGCACTGATAAGGAACGATGAAGGAGCTCAACTACCAGTATACTATACGAGCAAAGCTCTGCACGCTGCCGAACTAAACTACCCAAGGTTAGAGAAGTTAGCCTATGCCCTACTCATCACATCTCGAAATCTAAGAACCTATTTTTCAGGCCCACACCATAGATGTGCTCACAGATCAGCCACTGCGAAGAATTCTCGACAAGCCAGAACAATCAGGTCGTCTGGCCATATGGGCCATGGAACTCGGGCAGTTCGTGATTAACTAGAAGCCTCGAACATCAATCAAGGGCCAGGCGGTGGTGGACTTCATAGCCGAATTCACCTACATAGAAGAACAGGTTGGCGAGCTGCCAGAGCTACTGTCACTCCCAGACCCAAACACTTTGACCCCTACCACCTCGATGAACTTGTTGCAAGGAGTGCCCATATGGGTCTTGCACGCCGATGGAGCTTCCAATCTATAAGGTTCTGGAGCTGGTTTGGTGCTAATCACTCCTAAGGCCAACACCCTAAAGATGGCATTGAAATTCCTATTTAAGGCCTCCAAAAACGAAGTTGAATACGAAGCCATCATTTCGGGCTTAAGAATAACTTGTAATCTGGGAGCAAAGTAGATGGTGGTCTATAATAACTCTGCGGTAGTAGTCGGCCAAATACTTGGTCATAATGTGGCAAAAGAAGAGCGCATGGCCGCCTACTTGACAAAGGCTAAAATGACAGCTAAAAGGTACTCTAACTTAGTTTTCATTAAGGTCCCACGAGCTCAGAACAATAATGCAGATCGCCTAGCCAAGCTCGCCACGACTTCATACCTACCAAGTGGGATTCACGTTGAATATTTAGAAAGAAAAGCCATAGATGAACCCTTGGAGTTAGACACGGCTCCAGTACAGGTCTGCAAATGCTGGATTGATCCAATTTTGAACTATCTCACTACCACACCTCACCTACCACATCTCACCTACCTCACATACCTCCACCAAAAATTACCCTTTTGCCCTTCATTTTTACCAAATTTACCATTTTGCCATTCTCCATTTACCTATAAATACCTCCCACCATTCATTTATTAAACACACAACAAAAAAATACATCATTCTTCTCATACAACACCATCCATCTCTTCCAAGAGATATAAAATCATTGGCAATACAAACACAAGCCAATTTTCGAGGGTCTTATACTCTCTCTTTTCATACCCCAAAAAAATTTACCAACAACCCTTATACACTCTCTCTCCCTACACAGTTTATTATTTATTCTGCTGAAATATTTGTAATCCTAATTCTATACTTATAAATAGAATTAGTGAAATTGTAGAGGAACGAGTTAGTAACTTGTATTATCATTCAAAGTTGATTGCCTTTGAGCTAATACAAAGCAAGCACACACAAAAGGAGGACGTACTACCGGACTAGCATAAGCGCTACCGGAGGAACCTACCTTAATAAAAAATGTCATGTGTTTATCATTGCACCGCATTTATTTTTTATTCACTGATATTCACTTATTGATTAGTTAATTATCTATTTCTAGATTTTGACAACACCAGTATTAATAATAATAGTTCATACAGCTCAAATAACAAATACGAACAATTATGATAATTTACAATAACATTAATTCTACGATTTTTCATATTTTAGAAGTATTGCAATATTTCCTCCTTGTCAATATTATTGAAAATTTTTTATTCAATGTATGTCACCGAACAATCATTCATAAATTAATAAATAGTTCAAGATATATACTTAATATTATGCAATTAATAAATAAACACAACTAATATTATGCAAGTATTCAAGAAATAAAATAATCCCTAATTTTTAAAAGTAGATCTGGAAAATATACCTATGAAATGGACAAGTGGTGGCAGGTGAATGGGCTACGGTGGTGTGGCGGTGGCATTGTGGTGGTGGGCCATTGGCTAGTGTGTAGATAAAGAAAGATTAGAGAGGTGAGTGAAGAAATGGTGAAATGGTGAAGAAACGATGAAGCAGGAGGCTAGAAGAAGAAAGGAGAGAAATGAGTTTGGCAAGCAACAACTGCTTAATTAATTAGGTTTGCTGTTTACAAATTGTTCCCTAAGTTTTTGCCCCTTACAGTTAGGTCTCCTTAAGTTTATTTTTAGGCATATAAGTCCCTAAAATTATTATTATTTTAAAAAAAAGCCCCAAACCAAGGAGGGGCACCTGAACCCCCCCCCCCCCCCCCCCCCAAATGCCCCATATAGCTTCGCCCCTACAGTAGTCCAACGCCTGCAATCGCAGAAAAACTAAAATATTTATATGAACATAATTAACTCTTGCACTAACAAAAAAGTTTCTAGTTTCTGTACACTGCACCAGAAATATCTGCCACCAATACGTTTTCAGAACAATGACGATAGCCTGTAACAAAATAGTGTTTCAAATAGAATGATTAAACCAGGAATGTAGAAACTGAACTCTTACACCATTCAACAAACCAAATGCATCAAACTATCATATTCCAACAAATTTTCAATTTCACCGTTAGAGGTCATCGTAGCCTACGTACGCAAAGCTTTATCTTCCCATATGAAAAGAGTAGGGTTCTTTCATTCTTGTATCTTCCAAGAAGGAAGAAAACATAATTGAGGAAGTGTCTCCGATTGCAAACTCTTACTCCAAGTTCAAGTTTACATATGTGGAGCCTAACATTTGAGCAGTGTCACATTAATTTGTACAAAACACAATTAACATTTTCCTTTTCTAATACCGTGAAATTTGTCTGCTGTAATATATAATTGAACTTACAAGTTGTTATTATGTTGCACTTCATCTTGAAAACATTCTACATTTTTTACTAATAATATGTTACAGATCACCACAACGAGTATCGTAATCTAACTCTAACTAATTTTCCATCGAATATTGCAATCTACTTGTAATCGATGTATTATACAAGTAGTTATATTAACTATCTACTACAAATACTGTTATTGGTTTCTAAACTTTTAAATGATATATAAATGTAAATGTTTCAAAGTAGAAAACTGAAGTGCACAAAAATTATATTAGTTGAAACTATTTATAGTCGCAATTCATCTGTTTGTGCATGCGCATCATCTGTTACGCACACTATCTATTATGAGAGGATAAAAAAAAGTGGATTTTGAATTTTCTCCTATCACTCTGTAATAATACAAAATATGCAAGTAATAAGATTCGAATCCATGACCACTGATTTGACGAGAATAGTTATAATCTGAGCTAATTAATATTTAATTTCGACCTTAGTGGCTTTTTGTGCACTACAAATATAAACTGTTGTGAGCTGATTGAAAACCTGTACCCTTCTCATAATTTTTTTATGTGCAAATTATTTTAAGAACCCTCATTAGCTTGCGTGCATGCATTATACTAAAACCTCAAAAATTAAATTTTCAAAAATCCAAAGCATTTAATAGAACTTGGTATAAAACTTATGCAATTAAAATGAATTAATTAAAAAAAAATCGGTAAAATAAGAAAATTCCGGTTGCTACAAAATTTGTGCATTTAATTTCTATATTCAACACAGACAAACTAAAGATATAAAATAACAAAATTTCAGCATTCTTCTCTAAACAAAGAAAGAAAACCAACAAGAAATAGAAGAAAATATAACATTTAATAGCCATATATAGATATAGGCTAATCATTCTATCGGGTAATTAGCAAAGATGACACTTAAAGTTTGACCCAAATCTCTCACTCATCCGTAAAGTTCAATTTTTGGTTGAAATATCCTTAAAATTTATAATTGTCCCTCGCTCATCCAAAAGTGATGCCCCGTTAAAAAGATGGATGCAAAACGCGTGTTATTGTCACAAGCCACTCATTTAAAGGGCATTTTTTGATGTTTCAATTGAAATTAAAAAATTTGAGGATGTTTCAAACGAAATTAGAAACTCTATAAGAATGCATAAACCGAAATTAGAAATTTTAAGGATGCTTCAACCAAAATTAGAAACTTTAAGAATGCTTTAACCGAAAATGAAACTTTAAGGACGAGCGAGGGATTTGGATCAAACTTTAGGGGTCATTGTTGCTAATTACCCATGTATCAAAAACAAACTTCACTTAGTTAATCAAAAGATGAACCATAACAAGCATTTGGCATTAATATTAACCACTTTTTTGGGGTCCAAATATTAACCATCAGAATTAGATGATGAAGAACTTCCATAACCAAGAATGAAAGTGCTAAATATTTCCTCAGCATCCAAAATCAAAGAATTCTCATACTTGAAATCATTGATGAGAGATTAACATCTCATCATCAAATTCAAATCCATAACTGCCCCTAACATCAATTTCCACAAGTTCCCTACATCCCTTCAAAATTATCAACAAACTCTCGCGGGCAATGTAATCATAAGTTAGACTCAAAGACTTCAAATTTGGCAAAAGCTCGACTATAGCCAAAGCTTCTCATTTATCGATCTCGGACCTCATGACACACAATGTGACAAAGTTGTAGTCCCAATGTCTTTAAATTACGGCATCTACAAAAATCAATGGAGTTTGTAGATAATGTCATTGTGCTACATTGACTCTAAAAGCAGTGTACAATTGTGCAAGAAAATTATACATTTTTCCACAGGTTCCTTTTCCAAAATTAGTCCACATGACAGAAAGGAACCCAATTAAGAGGTTGCCTCTTTTTTGAAAAAAAAATAAAAATTGAATTCTAACTTGCACTACATAAATTTGGGTATTTCAAAAAGGAAAAATTCTTAGAACTTAAGAATAAACCAACATAAAAGTTATTCAAATACTGATGTATCAGTTCACATAAAAGGTAATGTGAAAAGTGTTGTGCATGCCAGCTCATGGGACGAGCCTGGGGCACCAACTGAGCTCTCCGGTCAGTAAACATAGTAATGATATTATCTCCAATTTAAACACTTTTGGGCCATAGGTGTGAGATTTTAACTTAAAAGGTCTCGTTACTATGTTGTGACACTCCCCCGCAGGCACGGGGCACCATGGTGGAGTTTTAACTTAAAAGGACTCATTATTATGGAGTGACACTCCCCCGCAGGCCCGGGGCATCGACTGTGGCTGCCGGTCCGCGCATATAGTAATGATATTGTCCCCAACTTAGACACTTTTGGGTCACAGAGGAACCTGCACAATGCACAACCACCTTGACAACTTTTTCGAGTCTCTAACTCCACCATAGGCTTTAGCTACTGGGACGCTTTTTGTAACGACTTATCACCTTAGGTTCTACCGAATTCTTCCTGACTCCACCGAGTCCAGCTAATCCACCATCAAGCTCTGATACCAATTGTTGCGCATCCACAGCTTCGATCTATTACAAATTTAATGAATGCCGTAATTGGAAAATCGTATGATCCGTAGGCATCCATCAATCTCGACTGTTGGATCGGCCAGCTTCGAGGAAATTCAGGAAAGACAAGAATTCTTCGGCACAATGGATTGAGAGTAGCTTTGTACCATGATTTGCACGCCAATGGAACATCTAATATCAATGATTCTACTCCAACTCTTCCAAACACATTCACTAAACAATCTATGTTCAAATCTTCCCATTTTTGTCCATCCACCTTTCATATCATACGTAAAAGAAATCAAATAAATTAACTCTTTTTAGCCAAAAAAACATGTAGATATTAAAAAAATCAAATTTTTTTATTTTTTTTGGCAAAATTGTTTATAGACGAAATGACCTTGCATACAAAAAGAAATATTAAGTCTTGAGCTCGATCTTCGAGATACACTCGAACATACTTGCAAAATTGTAAAAGAAATCAAAATAATATAACGCGACCCTCTTCCAAGATTTTAATTTATTATTTGATTCTATGTGATTAATTTCACGGCATATATACATTACAAAAATTATTTTTCATGGCATAACATAACATTCATATTGGAGATGATCTTACCTGATTTGAATTATGAGTAGAGAAGCCAGCAAATTACTTACAAAAATTGAGGAAGGTTGAGTTTTGGCCATATATATAGTACTCAATACAGAAAGTTTAGCTAGGTAGAAAATATTATATAAGTAACCCTTCGGATTTTATAGCAATATATATACACATTTACGTGTGTATTTTTATTTTTAATTTTTTCAAAGAAACCAAAGCGTCACATTCATTGATGAAGAAAGTTTTAAGGGAAAGTTCATGGGATCCCAGAAAGCCCACATCATGCCCAAAATATTAATTACTAATAATAACTTCTTGCCTCAATAACTTGACCACCATTTCTTTGAGGCCGTTGGTATACCTCAAAAAAATTGGATTTTGGTTCAAAAAGTATGTTATACATACTCGATCCATAAAACTATTCTATAACTTTAAATTTTATATGGCTCTTTTAGAATATTTTTTTTTGTCACTAAAAACAATTTTGAAGTATTTTATAAAGTGCTAATATCATTAACTTGCATAATATATTTATTTTTGTTTTTGGATTTTATTCTTCAAATTAAAATGGATAGAATTGTTAGTCAAGCTGCCCAAACTATTTGCCACATAATGTTAGTTGAATGATGAAAACATTACTTATTCAAGACAGTAACGGAGCCACGACTTCTTTTTTTCAATTAAATGTTTTAGCGGCAAATTTTATTTCACTTTCAAATTTCCATTAAATATTTAGTGGCGAAAAACATTTAGTACTATTATTTTATAAAATAATTATTTATTTTTGGAGAATATTTTATTTTTCTCCTACAAATTTTGCCACAAAAAATCACTTTTGTTGGGGCAATTAATATTAATACGGATACATTAACTATACATAAAAGTAATACTTATTATTTATATGTATCTATGAGTTAGGTTATAAAGAAGAATTCTCTCACTTTACTTAAAAGAAGGGATGCCTATTTGGAGGGGGTAAATAGATGATATTTTTTGAAATTTTATAGAGATTGATGAGATTATTCTGATTAGATCACCTCCACCAAATTTCTTAAATAAATAAAACCCTCAACTTAGAAGTTAGTGTATTGAAAACAACTGTAGGGGGGAGTTAAAAGTTGACATCGCAGTTTAGTATAAGTATATATGTGCAAGAAACTACGGCATCTAGGGGTCCATTATGTCCCGTCCGGTTTGTTCTCAACACAAGCAGTGTCGGCTCCTTCTTGAAGCTGGCCTCTCTGCTCAACCATTTCCTTCTTGTCTTCGACAGGTAATTGTGTGGTAGAAGCGTAGAAGCACCGGTTCCACCATGAATGGTTTGCTCTCGACAGTTGAGACAGACATCCTTCACCCATTACATGATGCTCCTGACTATGGGGCGACTGCGCTAACTCCTAGTTATTCTTAAGTTTGTCATCGTAAGTGACCCTTGAACCTAAAACATCTCCCGAAGTTAACCTTTGGGTGAAGGCCAGTGGGATGAAGCGCATATGTCAAGAGCATCATGTAATGGGTGAAGGATGTCTGTCTCAACTGTCGAGAGCAAACCAGTCATGATGGAACCGATGCTTCAACGCTTCTACCACAAGATTACCTGTCGAAGACAAGAAGGCAAACTGGACGAGACGTGGTGGACCCCCAGATGCCGTAGTTTCTCGCACAGATATACTTATACTAAACTGCGATGTCAAAACGATAGGATGGGGAGGACTTTTAACTCCCCCTTACAGTTGTTGATGGAGCTGATAGGAAAGGTTTCCCTCGTACTCAAGATGTGCCTTGCTAGTTTACTCAGTGAGCCCGAGAAGGGGCATTAAAGGAGTAATGAATGTCTATGGGGCGCTATCTCTTCTCCTGTCCACCACTTTCACTATAGTATGGAGTTTTTTAAGGCTTGGGAGCTAGTTTCTAAGGAGAAAAAGAAAAAGAGTTAGTTTCTTGTCTTCGACAAGGAACAATTTCTTGCTTCTTGTCTCCCTTTGCTTCGAAAAGTCTAGAAAAAAAACCCATACTTATTAGAAATATGGAGCCACCATCGTATCGTATCAAGTACGGGTTGTAGCTGGAAAGCTGGATAGTTCTTTGACCATAGCCGGATCTACTAACACCTTCTCCCTATAGGTTCTATGCCCCACCACTGCCATCTTGTCTTTCCACCTTCGTCTCTATGAGCGGACACCTAAACAGCATCCTGTCCCTATTCGACTAAACCTTGGTTTTCCCTCTCACTCCCAATGTCACTTTGGAAGAGCGTAGGTGAAATTGATATATTTACGCATTTTCGACCGTTCGAATTTTTGATGATCATCTCACCTACTTTTACGTTGAATTTTTTAATAAAATTTTGTGGAAATGATCTATTCATAATATATATTATCTTTACAAAATTTCAAAAAATAATTCATCAGTTTATCCCTCTAGATGAGAATTCCTTTTTTGAACTAAAATGAGATAATTCTTTTGTATAGCCTAATTATACATAAATTGGGGGTGGGGACGCTACTTGATCATCATAAATATAGAAGAAGAGAATATTCTTATACATCAAAAGTGTCGTTTCTGAAACAAACAATTCTATACGGCTTTGAGTCGAGGATGCATCTATGGGAGGCCCCCCCCTCAAAAAATCTGAAATTTGGAGTAGCCACACCCTTAAATTCATTGTTCAATATTATTATAAACTATTTGTGTTATATTTTAATTTGGGATATATAGCACATACTACATATTATATAATTATTGCATTACACTGTAAATTGATCGATAGGAATAATATAAATTATATATATATTAATATATATCGACAGAATGGAAACTATATATCAAATTAAAATATAACACAAATAGTTTATAGATAATTTGAATTATTATTTTAGTCTATTAATAAATTTGCGTATCTTTATAGCATTTTTCTTACAATATTTTTCGTCTAGTCTTCTATATTAATTTCAAAGCATCTGCAAAACTTTTGTGTATATGTTTGCATTTAGTCTGTTATCCAATTTTAATTTTTTATATTTTAGCTTTCTTACCTTTTTAGACATATTACTACCTAGTTGTTTATCTATTTCCGATATGTATTTTTATGAATTCTTATACAATTGCCAAGACTTCTAACTCTGTCACTGACTATATATGCAATAAATACAAATCGACATTATCCAAACATTTTACTATCAAAGGTTAAAACTTGTGCAAGAAAATTTTTGATTTTAGATGCAAATTTGTATTGTTAAGAACCATCTCTCCCAAAAGCTTAAGCTATTAGGAGAAGGAACCGCAATGAATATCATGCTTAACACCCTCCCTCACGTGCAACCCCATACTTGCACGTGGAGAGCAGATAGATTGATGGGTGGATGTGTGCAACCCCATACTTGCACGAATAGAATAGGTTTAATGGATGGGGGATGGGGGATGGAGGTGCCAAGGCTTGAACCTTGGACCTCCCAGAGAACCAAGCTCTGATACCATGTTAAGAACCATCTCTCCCAAAAGCTTAAGCTATTAGGAGAAGGAACCGCAATGAATATCATGCTTAACATGTATAATAAGACAAAAAACGTAAAAAAATTGTAATTAAAACATATTAATGCAACGTAATTAATATGCGTATTAATATTAATATCAGAGAGGGGTTGAACTTCCTCCATATTACATACCACTAGCTTATTACCCGTGCGATGCACGGACATTGTATGAATTATTTTTCATAAGTATATATACATCGTGTTTATTTTTGTATATACATGTCTATACTTGTATAATTAAAGTCAAATTTTTTGAAATATAAAATTTATCAAATCAAATAACAAACATGAGTTTACATAAATGACAAATAATAGTACGCATTGAGTAAGCAAATTTTATTACATCATTTAGTAGATTGAAATATAAAAGTTAGTGTTTATGTTCCTTCCAATTGTTTTCTTAACTGCACCATAGTAGAAAAAGGCTCATAAAAGGAGTGAAAAATACAAATTCCTCTAAAACAGAAAATAGTACATAGAAATATAGTAAATTTCGTTGAAAAAAAAGAAAGAAGAGGAAGATGCTAGTTAGTTGAAAAATAAACAATTTGTATTAATAGAACTATTTTAAAAGAATATACTTATATTCTCTTTCGTTCAGCCATAGAAAGATGGAAGGGTAGAGAGAGCATGTGATTAATGCATGTTAGACAAATAATATAGTTAAAATTTAAATAGGCATCACCAATGGATTAAGATTGAAACCGAAAGGTTATAGGAGTTAGAAACTGAATGGTCTTTAATTATTATTATTTATTTATTGTAAATCATTAATACAATTATATTTAGAAACTATGACAACATACACTTTCTTCTTTACAATGAGTCGATGGGTTATGGAAGAGATTAAATTGATGTAGTTATTATATTAGGAATACTAACTCATGAATATTATATTAGAATAGTAATATATTGATAAACATTTTAGAGTAATTAATTGTGCTATTAATGCATTAAAGAGACTAATTAAGAGGGACACACAGCAGCATACTGTGGGATTCTTCTCACTACTTGCATTTTATATGTATAAATAAAAGTTACAAACCCATGCGATGCATAAGACGATATTCAAATTATTATTAAAAAAATTTATTTAATAATGAATTTGTTTTAACTGATGCATTTTTGCCTAAAAAAATAATCCTATTCGTATTTTGTAGAATTAGAGTACATTTTTACTTTGCCGTAAGGAATTAAGAGCTTTTAGTTATATTTGATTCTACAATTAGCAGAGGATGAACTTGGATATACTTTTAATGTAGCTAAAAAGATAAAATTTATAGACTAATTCTATTTTTTTTGAAAGATATAACAATTAATTAATTTGTATTAAAAAAATTATAAAAATAATCTTAAATTTTAAAGATATACTACTCTGGACTCTATAAATTTATTTGGTTTGAGGTCAAAATTAGATTAGCTAGAATGTAAGACTACTGAAGTTAATCATATAATTCAAAATTAGTCTAACCAAACTCATAAGACTATTAAACTTAATCATATAGTTAAAAAAAATAAAAACCAATCTATCAGTTTTAATTATTGATGGTTTCAAACTGATAAAATTTTACTATATAGAATTATATATCATTGGCAAGTATATTTAGTTTACTCAATATCATTAATATCTATAAACCTTACAAATTTGATATTTTGATTGGACCATTGATATTTTAGATTGTGTTACTCGCCTCATCTATAATTGAAATCCTATTTCACTTGCATGCTACTTAAATTGAAAGATGATAATAGTTACATGACTCTTACTTCAAAAGTTAAAAAGATACTATAAATGAATTCTAATAAAAATATATTATTTATGAATTCTAATCAAGCTAATATTAATGGCCGTAAAAAATAATCATAAAGCCTAATGGATCGATGAATTCTTGAATTCCACTTTGAAATTGATAGTGTAATTTGTGAAAGGCAAGGTAAAATTATGTTTGCTGAGATGAAAGTGAAAGGCTAAGATACTTTTACCTTCTAATAAATGTTGTGTTGATTTCCTAATGGCATAAAAATAGTTGAAACCATTCCATGTATCCTGTGATAACCTTAATGCTGTTGGCAAGGAGAGCAAGATAGAGAGTAAATAGATATATAGATGCATACAAAAAAAAAATGGTAACATCAACAATAATTCTTTAACATGTACGCAATTAAAGAAAACTTTTACATTTTTACAAATGTGGCGGGCTTTAAAGATTTCTTTATTGGTGACTGGCATCTAAGAACTTGTTCGGAATATATAAGCATGTAATTTTATCTAGCAATGAAGAAATTCTTGTGCAGACAAATGTGAAAGAAAAAAAAAGATGTATATATATTGTTACTTGTAATGATAAAATAGGTAAAGAATAAAGAAAAGTAACGTACAGCATTGATGGTAATTGATGGAGTAAACTAATTTGTGATAATTGATTAAAATTGGTAATAGAGAAAAAGAACAAAATGAAAACATAAAGTTAAACGTTGGATAAAGAGTAAAATAAGTAAATAAATTTTAAAAAGAGATAATTGAAGATGAAGTCAAACTTAATTAGGCAAAGTAAAAAAGAAAAGCCTATTTCCACAAAACCTAAGACTTGTAAGCTAAACTCAATAAATAGGTCATATTGCGTAATTATGGAGCAAAGCTTGGAAAAAAAAAAAAAAAGGAGCAGCAAATTAATTACATATTAATTGTGCATTAATGGAGGGACTTCCTCTATTTTACTTATATTCATTTTGATACATACTGTGAGAATCCGCAAATGCGACCTTCGGGTCTCGCTCCCGTTCTTGGGCGTCTGGAACGTCGGAAAGGATTACATCGTTCCATTTGCTTCTTTTGGTCGGTAATTCATCTCGGGTATCCCTCTACCCTATTTCTAGATGCAAGAGGGTTTGTTCAGAGTCGCCAGTACGTTTTACGAGAAAACGGACAAAAAGGGTCTTGTAAGAGGAAAGGTTACAGATAAGCCTTTCTTTACACGTTTGTCTACGAAATCAGGATTCTATAGGGTTCGAAAACTATGTTACGGATTAGGAAGGTGTTAAGCACCCGTTCCGCCCTTTCGGTCTCTAGTGGTCTTATATGTTTATTTTATGTTAAAAAACTTGGATGCTTTTACTGACAGTCTACTACTTTTCAAGTGAAAAAACCCTAATTTTTTGGAAAGACGGGGAAATGATGAAAACCTTTTATTTAAGAGAGATAGAGTTTCCTATTTTATTCCTCAGATAAATGACGGTTTTCTCAGGTTTCTTTTTAAAAAGTTCGGATCTTATATCGGGACTAAT
Organism: Lonicera japonica; assembly: GCA_021464415.1. Classification (NCBI taxonomy): domain Eukaryota; kingdom Viridiplantae; phylum Streptophyta; class Magnoliopsida; order Dipsacales; family Caprifoliaceae; genus Lonicera; species Lonicera japonica. Next base: position 55,385 of record JAKCWG010000767.1, read on the forward strand.
TTAATATGGAATTAGAATTCTTGAGGGGAATTCTACTAAACATATCACAATCTACGGAAGAGATAGGATATACCAGATCTTGAATTCCTAAGTAAGTTTTACCGGTCCGAATTTTGAAAATAAAATTTTATCCAGATGATAATGTACTTACTCTTCTGGTTTTGTAAATGATTTTATCAGAGTCTTTTGTTTTGAAAACAGTAAACTACTTATAACTTGACAATAAATTTATTCAAATAAAACGTGAACAAAACAACAGAAGTAAAACAAATACACAAATATCTAATGTTAAATACTAGAAGAGACTTTCTTTACCTTCCCGACGAGAATAATAAGAAAGAAAATATAATGCGGCAGAGAGATCTCCGGCGATAATAATCTTTTCCTTCTTCAAATATTTCCGAGATTTTGATTCCAGAAGCGGGACACGACGAGTGTCGAGAATAGATTCGATAATTCTTCAGAAATAAGATGATAATAGAAAATGCTTGACGAAAGACTAGAAAATCAGATATAAGCCAATAATCCTTCAATCCCAAGTTGCTGTCTTCAACCCTTGGGGGGTGTTGGCCTATTTATAGTGGTGGGGAGTGTATGCCGCGCGACACTTCCCTAGAAAGGGCATGTTTCACGCGACAATGTGTTCAATGTCGCGTGACAAACGGCTGAAGTGATCTTTCTGACAGACTGATGTGTCAGAGAGTGGATGGTCTGGTGTCAGAGAGATTGTCGCGCGACATACTTATTTGTCGTGCGACAATTTTCCTTAAAAATAGGTTTGTTCAGCCAACAGACTCTTTCGGGACAGTTTCGGCTGCTCGGGTGGGTCCTAAACTCCAAAGACTGCACTTCTCGAAGGTCGTTTAGGGTTCTTGCGGGAGTCACGGATCGGGGTGTCTACAGACCCTCTCGACTCAAGCTCCTTACTTGCAAGGAATTGAAGCGACTGGAAGAGACCGTGGTTCTTGGCTCCCGCAAGAACTCTAAGGAAGTGTGTGTATGAAAAATGTGTTCGTGAATGCCTCTGGAGAGGGCTTTGTGTTTGGTTTTTGCCTCCGGAGAGGGCTTTTGTTATCCCATTGCCTCTTTCGAGGGCTTTTATTTGCTCCACTTGCCTCAGATGGGAGGACTACCATTGCTCCACTCGCCTCAGATGGGAGGACTACCATTGCTCCACTTTGCCCCTCTAGGAGGGCTTTGATCTTCTCGCCTCATGTGGGAGGACTACCATTGCTACACTTTGCCTCTCTGGGAGGGATTTGATCTTCTCGCCCCATGTGGGAGGACTACCATTGCTACACTTTACCTCTCTGGGAGGGCTTTGATCTTCTTACCTCATGTGGGAGGACTACCATTGCTACATTTTGCCTCTCTGGGAGGGCTTTTGATCTTCTCGCCTCATGTGGGAGGACTACCATTGCTACACTTTGCCTCTCTGGGAGGGCTTTGATCTTCTCGCTTCATATGGGAGGACTACCATTGCTACACTTTGCCTCTCTGGGAGGGCTTTGATCTTCTTGCCTCATGTGGGAGGACTACCATTGCTATATTTTGCCTCTCTGAGAGAGCTTTTGATCTTCTTGCCTCATGTGGGAGGACTACCATTGCTATACTTTGCCTTTTTGGGAGGGCTTTGATCTTCTTGCCTCATGTGGGAGGACTACCATTGCTACATTTTGCCTCTCTGGGAGGGCTTTTGATCTTCTCGCCTCATGTGGGAGGACTACCATTTCTACATTTTGCCTTTCTGGGAGGGCTTCGATCTGTAAAAAGAAAAAAAGTTGCCTATGGGAGGGCTTTTTGTGGGTATTTTTGCCTCTGGCGAGGGCTTGTGCTTGTGGTTTGCCTCGAGGGGGGCTTGTGTTGTACTCTGGTGAATTTGGCCGTCTCTCTTAGACTGCTAGAGTGAGAGAGAGAAATTTTGCGAGAGTGAAAAGAGCTTCTTGGGAGTTTTTATCCGAATGTCCTTTTTCCCGTATCTTTTTGAAGTTTTACTCTCATGTTTTCCTCGAGTGAGGATACTTCTCTTAGAAAGCTGTTTTCAGAATTCTTTTTCTCTTCGCAGAGTGATGGTTTCAAGGTTTTCCAAGCCATCTCTTCTGTGTCGTGCTGAAAAGAAAATTTGCATGAAAGGTCAATCTCTGATCTCTGGTCTCTTTTTAGTTCTCACTTTTTGGTGGGCCCACATTATTTTCTATTTTTCAATGCCCTTATTTTCCCCTCTTTTGGGAAAGACTTTTCCCGGCCTTCTTTAATTTTGACCAAGAGTCTTTTTATCCCTTTGTCGTGATCAGGAGCCTTGCTCACCCGAAACGAAGCCCTGAGCCGGTTTTGGCCTAGCTGTCACTTTTGGTGTGGCTCTCCCTGTCACTCTGCATTTCTGTTTCTCTCGCTCTGGGAGCTCATGCGGGTTCTTTCTCTTTTCTACTTTTTCAATTTTTTCTATTACCCGTCTTATTCTGATTTTGTCATTTCCATTGATGGTCTTGGTCCTTTTTTGGGAGATCAGAGATTACTTTAACCGTTGTATTTCGTTCTCGCATTTTCGGAGAGATGAATTGGAAGTCTTTTTCCTCGAATTTTTTTCAAGGGCGTGTTGTATTCAGAAAGGTTTCCGAAAACTGTTTCTCTGAAGTATTCCTGCAGGAGACAAAATGAGACAAAGGTCAAAAAATCAAGGGAGATGACCAAATGTCGCGCGACATCTCGGTGGAGAGATGTTTGTTGCGCGACAAAAAGCCCATTTGTCGCGCGACATTTTCAACCACTATATAAACCCCTTGCTGAGCTCATTCCACCTCATTCTCTCCGTTTTCTTTCTCTCTCTAGCTCTCTTTCTCTCTTCTCTCAAGCGCGGAAGCCCTGCCGCTTTCTCTACTTTTTCGACCCTTTACATTATTTTACTCATACGCAGATGGATCCTGCACAGCCCGATCAATTTGAGGGTGATCAGGAGGAGGACACCTTTACCGATGCCCAGGGAGTTCTCTGATGCAGCCCTCACCATGATGATTGGGTGGACCTCGATTGGTATGGCGAGGACGGGGTGGACCGCAATCGGGCGGTGGTCTACCGAGACATTACCCAGGATGCTCCAGTCCCGGATGTTCCGTGCCTCTTGATGGAGCCTGTTTCTCATGAGATTCGTCGGCGGTCTCTGGTATGTTTTTTCTGAAAAATCCTTCCTTTTGTGTATTTGTATCTGTTCGTTCTATTATTCCTTCCGTTTTTGTTTGCCTGCATGTATTTAAATAATTTCTTATGTTAGTATGCATATCCGTTTAGAAATAACGTCCGATTTTAGTGAACACATACTTTTTACTTGTGATACCCTTTAGGTTTAGAAAATTACATATTTTATCCTTATAACCCTATAACCCTCATAATTACACCAAAGTACCCTCAGGTTTGGAAAATTACATAATTTACCCTTATAACCCTATAACTCTCATAATTACACCAAAGTACCCTCAAGTTTGGAAAATTGCATATTTTACCCTTATAACCCCATAACTCTCATAATTACACCAAAGTACCCTCAAGTTTGAAAAATTACATAATTTATCCTATAACTCTCATAATTACACCAAAGTACCCTCAAGTTTGGAAAATTGCATAATTTACCCTTCGAACCCTATAACTCTCATAATTACACCAAAGTACCCTCAGGTTTGGAAAATTGCATAATTTACCCTTATAACCTTATAACTCTAATAATTACACCAAAGTACCCTCAGGTTTGAGAAATTGCATAATTTACCCTTATAACCCTATAACTCTCATGATTACACCAAAGTACCCTCATAATCTTGTATTTATATTATATCTCTGTTATGTTGTCTGCAATGGGTTAGCCGAGGTTGGGGTTCCCCCAACGCTATTTCTTTAGAGTGGCGACAGGTGCCGGCCCCTGTCCAGGAGTTTCTCCTTACGACTCCGTTTGGTCCTCTTTTTGACGCCCTCCCGGAGCGGGTATCTAGGGCGGCGGTGTTGGTATCGGCGCTTTCTTCTCATTGGTGTGACACCACTGACACTTTTCGTTAGAGCTGGGGGGAGATGACGATGACCCCCTAGACTTATTTGCTCTGAACGGAATTACTTTGGGGGGGGGTCCATATCCAGATTGATGTCCCCTTGCATCTGACGGCAGAGGGTATTGTGGGCGTACTTGGATGATTTTTTGAGCGGCGGAGTTTTGGTGATACTATTCTCCGGGCGGTTTTGGTCACGCGTCTGGCCACAGAGAGAGCCCGGCTCGTTGCTTTGGGGGCACCGATGACCCGGTAGGAGGCACGTCAGTATGCCTGTGTTCTTTTCTTACTGACGCTCCATGATTTGTTCGAGGCCCGTGGGGGGAACACGGCTCATCTCTGGTGGTTGCCCTATCTCCGTGACTTCAGCATCATGTTTGACTATGACTGGGGGGGCTTTATTCTGGCCGTTTTGTATGATATCATGGACCAGGTTTCTCACCACTTAGTCCTGAACCTCAAGGGTTTTTCTTTGCTGTGGGAGGTATACACTTCTGTCCCTTTGTTTTGCTTTAGTTTTTTGTATTCTATTTGCTGGTTGTTGCTGATATTCTTTTATCTCCTTTCTCTTCTCAGAGTTGGTTCGTAGCTTATACCCGTCTGGGTCGTGCTCAGGTGGATCTCATCGTTGAGAACGAGGATCAGTTTTTCCTTCTCCGCCGATTCATCGCGGGGAACTATAGAGCTTCTTATGTATATCGGAATGGGGAGACTGGGGTTGCTGCGGTCCATGACCTGTTGGAGGAGCATGTAAGTATTTTAATATTCTTTCTCTTTAATAAATAATAAATATGATAGAAATAACTGAATGAAATTTATTCTCTTTTCAGATTGAGTGGGACCCTTGGGGCGATCTGGGCCTTTATTTTGGATATGGCTGAGCTTTGACCGCCTCGAGGACCAGGCTGCTTATCAGGGATGAGTACGGCCTTCACTTTTACTTGGGCGAGAGGGTCATTCGCCAATATACACCGGCCCAATGGCCTCGAGTTTCTTTATTCCCGCCAGTTTTGATAAGGCGGACGGGCGAGATCGACCAGGTGACGGTGCAGGCTCTGGTTGACGGGCTTGGCTTTTAGACGTTTACCGAGGAGGGAGACTATGCTGTTTTCGCTGCCCGTTACTTGATGAGGGAGAGAAAGGGGACGGGTCTTCTATAAGAGTTATCGGGCGTTGGGAGACGATCCTAACTACATACGAGGACAGACTCATCTGTCTAGGATGATCCCTGGTCATCTACCACCTGTCCCCGATCAGAGGGACAATATTTTGGATTCCGATGACGAGGACCCCGAGGGGGAGAGGGGTGTTCCTGCTGCTGCCGAGGGCGGTGATGATAGACCTGAGGGAGGTGAGGGAGGTGGGGCAGCGGCGGTTCCAGAGCAGCCACCTTAGACGGTGCCCATGGAGGAGCAGCATGTCGATGCCGTGGGTTTTGAGTTTTCTACTGGTCTTTCGGTATCTTCGGGGGTTGTATTCGACGCGGCTAAGGCTGTTGAGAGAGGGGGAGCAGGTTTTTCTGAGAGGTCCTGGGAGCCTGAGGATTTTGGGGTTGACTATGAGCAGTTTGGGCGGACCCCTCTTGCTGCAGTGGCTACTCTTTCTAGTGGGGTCCCGCCTCTGGGAGCTATGGCTATTGCGGATCCTCCGGGTGTCCGTACTTACGCCACCTTGACCCCCCTTCCATTGACAGTTATGGGCCCTCCGGCCCGATCTCCTGGTCTTGGTGGCTCTTTTTCTTGGCCTCCCTTATTCCTGATCCATGAGGAAGGTGGTTCTACTTCTGCGGCGGTGCCGGCGGGTCAGCCTGTCCCTTTGGTTGACATCCCATCTCTTCCTTAAGATATCACTTACGTTGGCGCTGCTCTTCACTACTATACCATGCCCGAGTATCCCTTGCCCGAGGATACTTTTGACTATCTCGGTGGTCGCGTGGGTGATGAGGTACGTCCTTTTATTTTTGTTCTCTGCCGTTCTTTTATATCTGTTTATCTTAAGATGTGCTAATTCCTTTCTTTTCGCTTTTTACAGCGGGTGAGCGTTCGTGCAGCGGACCTGAGGGCCCTTCATGCCCAGTACCTCTACAACTGGAACCTCCTCCAGTTCGTCCGTCGGGACCTCATGGCGTACATGCGCCACTACCAGAGGGCGATCGACGTGTCTCTTCGGGTGGATGACCCTCTGTCTTCCTCTCGTGCTTGAACAAAGTCTTGGAGGAGCAGTAGTCGGACCTCCAGGCGCTCACGGTCTTTGGTGATTCGCCCTACAGCTCCATTTCAGTCGATGGAGCCCTCTCAGGCTGCAGTTCCCTCTCATTCAGACGTCCCAGTGGTCGATCCTACTCCTGAGGAGGGTTCGGGTGATAGCGGAAGGGTGTTGAAGCACGCTCGGATAGACTGGTTTTTCTTTCCTGCATTTAGTTAGTTTCAAACATATATGTATTTTTATTTTTAGACATTAGACAGAGATTTGTTAGTAGTTTTTTTTAGTTTTGAAAATTGTTTTTATTGGATTTTACGAAAATCTTTATTTGTGACGGTGACCTATATCTATTTATTTTCTACCTGTGATGAAAGTTTTAAATAATTAGTAAACTTAGGAGCCATACCATATGATGCGGTGGTACTTAGGGTCCCTGCAAAAAAACAGAGTGAGCATAATGCATACAAAAAGTGATTCTTTCGGCAAAAATGACTCTTACGTGTAAAAAAGGCCAAAAATTAGGGTACACCAAAGAGGATTGTCGCGCGAAAATCCCTCCTAGATATTGGTTTGTCGCATGATAAACAGGTACATGACCCTCTTTTTTGCTATAAATACACCCATCTCCCTTCCTTTATCCCCACACCTTTCCCAAAATGTCTTCTTTCCGCATAAAATCTGATTTTTCTTATGTCGAAGCCCGAGATGCTCTGGTTTCTTGACGCGCGTGAAATAGTGCAATCGTATACACCCAAGTGTAGGCGGTCAAGTTGTAATATAGACTTATGGAAGTCCGAGTGTCGAACCACAGGGAGGGAACTAAAGCTTTTGTAGATCACGTGTTTATATAGTAATTATTGATTAAAAGTGGATTTTAATTTATCTTGTATAAATCAGAAAACAAATCTAAAGTTATGAGAATTTTCTTATATTTAAAGAAAGCGAAGGCTTTGGGGGTTTATTTGTTATTTATTGGGAACCATGGTTTATGAATCCAATTCGGCTCATTCATTCTCCTTATTGTGTTGCATATTGTACTTTTCATTTAGAAGTCTAGATGTTGGCGGTAAAAGATTTCGAGGAAATACAACCAATCCAACTTTACTAGGCTACCTTATGAGAGAAGACAGACACCACATTTAAGGGGACAAATAAGCAATTATAGAGTCTTCAAATATAGGCACAAAGTATGTTTAAGTGTTGTAGGTGACAAGGGAAAATAAAACCTTACTTTACACTTAACCACAAGATGTGACCATATTTGAAATAAAACTCTATAATTTTATATAAAAAAGCATAGCCATCCATTTATAATGGTGATTGTAAAATAATATATGCTTACTTGAAATACTTTGTTTGTATATAAATGATTTAACTAGTACTAATCATACATGGCATGAATAGTCTATGTATCATTTATGTACTAAACATGTCCATTAATCACCAAAGAACTCCATATACATGGCATAAGGAGGCAAAAGAGATTAAAATGGAGGTTCCATAATATTTATGGTGTTTTAAGCCATCAAATATTATGGACTATTATTAATAGATGAGAAGCATAATTATTTAACAATACTAGGCATAGAGCTTTTAAAGAATTGAAAACTTGACCATGTTTACCTTTTAAAACAAACTCACCCCCTAGCCTTGGCTAGGTGATTCACCCCTCCATAGATGAATACATAACAATAATGAAGGAGAATCAACAAAACACTTGTATTAATAGATATGAAATGAGTCTATTACAAGTGATTGAGAATATAAGAAGAAGAAGAATATTTCACTCTATTTTTCTCTCTTTATTACAAGAAGATTTCTCACTCTCCAATTCTCTTCATGTCCTCAATGGAATGGGGTGGGGATATATTTATAGTAGTTGTAATACACATCCAATGGTCTATATTCAATCCCACCAACCATGATTTAAGGGCTCACATTTATTCTCACATAATACGAGTGATGTAAGCCATGACATCATCAAATACTAGTCAAATACATGATGTAAGCAATGACATCATCAAATACTAGTCAAATACATGATGTAAGCAATGACATCATCAATACATGATGTAAGCAATGACATCATCAAATACTAGTCAAATACATGATGTAAGCAATGACATCATCAAATACTAGTCAAAAATACTAATTTTAAAACAAAATAAAAAATAAATTCTTATAATTAAAACTACTTAAAATAATGCTTCCAAATTATTCCAATTGGTTAAAGCCCATGTAGCCTTATCCGCGTAATCCTTGTCATTCTTCTTTGATCCTTTGAATGATCCCTTTCAACGACAAAAAATGGCTTGCAATAATTTGTTAGCACATTAATTTGCTATGAACCAACAAGTCGTAATTTGAGATTTAATTAGTGTGTTTAGCCATATAAGAGCACTATAATGCTTAGAAAAGCGTATTCTCATATTCAATATAGTGCGCTTATCATTTCTTTTGAGAATGGTTTGAAATTTGGTGCATTCAGTCCTTTAGCAGCCTGGTGCCATCGTCCTGTAGACTTTTCCTTTTTGTTAGGCGCTTTGTATTTCTAGAGCCCTGCGGATCATCTTTTCCGTTTTGGGCTTGATGAGCTCTGCCCGACTTACGAGGAGTTTTTCTGACTGTTGTGTTCTGATGTTCATTTCCCGATGGCTGTTCTCATAGAAGAAATCGTTCCTCGAGATATGCTTATTGCTCTGTTAGCCATTCCCCAGGTGGCTTGTGACAGTTTTATTATTGACGGACTTCTTGATCTTCACAAAATGGTGAGATTCTTTCATTGTTATAAATAGAGAACTTTTTATAGCGTGGGGCATACTGCGGAGGCCTTGATCTGCCTTGTTTCTGATATGCTACTGGTGACGGGCTCTTTTCGTGTTGATCTGACTATTCGGAGTTTGATTTACCATGCTAGGAATGGGGAGTCTATAGTACCCATTATTCTTGCAAAGACTCTAAATGGCCTGGATGATCTCCAAAGGGGGGCTTCACCGTTCTTCAGGGGAAGGCCACGTTTGCTATATATGTGGTTGTTGGAGCATTTTTGATCGGTGGATTTCAATGGGGTACGGCTTGACAACCCGATGCACTTCTTCCATTTTCCCCTCTTTGGTACTTCAACCATGTCTTCCTCTGATTGGACGGTGTGGTTTTCAGAGAATTTTTGGGCCATTCGGTGAAACATTCCTTGGTGGAAGCTGAGGGCGATGGTGCTTAGTACGGGAGGTCAAAACTACGTTCGGCTCTGTGGGCTCTGGTTTACCTCTTTTTATCTCGTAGGACGTCTTCTTCGGCAGTTCAACGTTCCTCAGGACATTCCCCTCGGCCTGAACAACTTCTCTTCCGAGTTTAAGTTTATGACCCCTTATGTTTCTTTATCAGTGGAGAGAATGTGGCGTACTCGATTGATTCATCAGTTCAACTATGCCCGTTTTGGTATTACCAGGCCCCTCTGGGCTGACATCATCCGTTCTCGTTGGGGGTCTCTAGAAGGGGAGCTGATTGATGATCCCTTCCAAATGGAGTGCTTCTAGTTTATGGATTCTGAGCCTACAGAGGAGAACATTGTCTTTGCGTACCAGATCCTGGACGAGGCTCAAATTGATTTGGTCACTGAGGACCCTGCTTGGCCAACCCCTAGGGATTAGGTTTTTTTGTATGCTGTATCTCCCTTGTAATTTTCGGTGTTCTGAACCACCTTAATAATATACGAGGGACTGTTTATGGGAAATAAATTTCTTTACAATGTTTAAACCGGCCCGAAGTCACTTCTTAGGTTGCCTACGTTCCCCTTTAGATTTTTCAAAGAACAAAAGTTTGAGCTGGGGCTCAGGTTTACGTAGTTCTTATCTATAAATGTTACATCTATTGGTAATACTTCTTCAATCGATCCATGTTGACTGGTGAATGCAGTAATTGTTCGTCCAAGTCTGTGAGTATGGCGACACCCCCTGTATCAATCTCTTTGACGATGTATGGCCCTGTCCACTTCTGCCCGAACTTTTCCCTCGGGTTTTTGGCTGGCTCTCGAATTTTTTTTAACACGATGTCGTTCTCATTGATACTTTCTGGTTAAATGCTTGAGCGATTCTCTTCTGATACCCTTGGTGGTGGTATGGGGCTCTCAATCTCTTCTCATCTAGCAAGGCCAGCTCGTTATAATGCGTCTGGACCCACTCCAGCTCATTAACTTGATTCTTTAGCATTATTCTGAGGGAGGGGACCTCTAATTCAACAGGGAGGACTGCTTCCATCCCGTATGTAAGGAAAAATGGGGTTGCCCCGGTAAAGACTCTCTTGGTGGTGCGGTATCCCCAAAATGCATATGGTAATTTTTTGGGCCAGTCTCGATAGGTGTCGGTCATCTTGCTTAGGATATTCTTCAGGTTCTTGTTGGCGGCTTCAACTGCCCTATTGGTTTGTGGTCTGTATGGCGAAGATCTGTGTCTGATAATACCATATTCTTCCATGACCGTGTTAGCCTCTCCTTCGAAGTGGGTGCCGTTATCCGAGATGATTCGTGTGGGACCCCATACCAGTAGATGATATTCCGTCTAATGAATCGGGCAACTTTTTTGGCATCAAGGGTCTAAAAAGTTCTCGGCTCCACCCATTTGGTGAAGTAGTCAATGGCTACCAGTATGAATTCATGGCCCTTACTGGCTTCGGGTGCAATCTTCCCAATGATGTCGATTCCCCAGGTTGCGAAAGGCCAGGGAGCAGTTATGTTGTACAATTCTTTCGGAGGAAGCTTCTGAGATTTAGCATAGTTTTGGCATTTGTGACAACGGTGTACGTGGTTAACGCAGTCGTTCTGCAGGGTAGACCAGTAGTAACCTTGTCTGATGATTTTGCGGGCAAGTGTATGACTGCTCATATGAGGTCCACAATCCCCCCATGTATCTGATCTATCATTTTGACAAATTCCTCTTCAGTGAGATATTGGAGATGGGCCCCGTCGTAGTTCCTCTTATACAGCCTTCCGGCGCAAAGTATGAATCTTGATGCTAATCTTCTGAGCGTAACCCGTTTTTTCTTGTCTGTTTGCTCGGGATACTGATGAATTTTCAACAGGTTTCAGATGTCATAAAACCAAGTGGTTGAGTCCCCATTCTCTTTATTCTCTACCTCAAGGGCCATGCAGTGTGCTGGTCTTGATCTTCTTTGTACGGTAAGAGTTATTTCTTCCATCCCTTCCGGGATATCGATCATAGATGCCAAGGTTGCTAGTACATCCGCAAAACTATTTTGTGACCTGAGAACATAGTAAAACTCTGAATGCTCAAATCTTCCTACGACATCTTCCAGCCGGGCTAGGTAAGGGACTAACTTTTCATCTCTAATCTTCCATTCTTTTAGGACTTGGTGGACTACTAATGCTGAATATCCGTACACTTGTATTCTTTTTATACCCATTTGGAGCGCAATCTCTAATCCAATTATACAGGCTTCATACTCGGCCATGTTGTTGGTACAGAAGAAGTCTAGACGATATGATACCGGGGAGTGAGTTTGGTCTGGAGAGACTAATAGGATGCCTATCCCGTTCCCTTTTCGGTTGGCGACCCCGTCAAAATATAATTTCCAGTCTTCATCGATCTCGACATTCAGGATAGTTTCATCTGGGAACTCGGCTTCTTCCAACATGTCCCCCAATATTAGATTATAGGCTAGGTAATTAGCTATGATCTTGCCTTTGACTGCCTTCTGGGTCATGTAGGTGATGTCGAATTCGGAGAGTAAGAAAAATCATTTTATCATACGGTTTAAGAGATCCGATTTCTCGAAGAGGTATTTTAGCGGATCTATTCGTGGTACCAGGATGGCCGAGAAAACCAGCATGTAGTGCCGTAATTTCTGCGTTACCCAATCAAGAGCGATGCATGATTTCTCCAATGGCGTGTAGTTTATCTCGAATGGGGACAATTTTTTGCTGATGTAGTATATGGCCTGTTCTTTTCGCGTATCGGTCACATGTTAGGCTAGCATGGCTCCTGCAGTCGAATCAATGACTGTTATGTATAGGATTAGTGGCAGTCCGGTCTGTGGTGGGGCTAATACTGGGGGTTGGAGAGGTAGTCTTTGATTCTATCAAAAGCCTCCTAGCACTGATCGTCCCATTCTCCTGGTGAAGACTTCATCAGGAGTTTGAAGATGGGTTCGCAAGTCTAAGTAAGTTGAGAGATGAACCTGCTGATGTACTGCAAATTATCCAAAAATCTCCAGACTTCTTTCTCGGTACGAGGCTCGGGCATATCTCGGATAGCTCGAACCTTGGCAGGGTCTACCTCGATTCCTTTTTTACTGACGACATAGCCCATGAGTTTTTTCTTGGTTACCCCGAACACACACTTCTGCGGATTAAGTCTCATCTGGTACTGGCGGAGTCGGTCAAAAAAAGCCCGTAAGGCTGGTACATGGCCTTCCCTCTCCTTTGACTTGATTATCATATCGTCCACATATACTTCTACTTTTTTGTGGATCATGTCGTGGAAGATAGCCCTAGCTGCCCTCTGATATGTTGCCCCGGCATTTTTCAGCCCGAATGGCATAACGGTGTAGCAATATGTTCCTTATGGCATGATGAATGCTATTTTCTCTTAGTGATCCGGGTGCATCTTGATCTGATTATACCTAGAAAAACCGTCTACAAATGACTTCAAGGCATGGTTGGCGGTATTATCCACTATCAAATCAATGTTGGGCAATAGGAAATCGTCTTTTGGGCAAGCTTTATTGAAATCTCGGTAATCTATACACATGCGGACCTTCCCATTTGCCTTTGGAATGGGCACAATGTTGGCTAACCATGAAGGGTACTCAATCACTCGCAAGAACCCCACACTCAATTGTTTCATCACTTCTTCTTTTACTTTCAGGGACCATTCAGGCGTAAGTTTTCTCAATTTCTGCTTGACGGGCCTAAACTCCGGCTTGGTGTGTATCTCGTGCATGATGATCTGACTGTTCAAACCTGTCATATCAGTATAGGACCAGGCAAAGATATCCATGTACTCATTCAGAGTTTGTGTGAATTCCTCTCTTTCTGTCTCACTTAGATTTGTCCTAATACGAACCTCTTTCCTTTCCTCTCCCATCCCGAGATTAATCATAAGAGTGTATCCCTCCTCGCTTTGTATACACTGTTCCTCCCGTTCAGGGTGTTCATTTGGTCTTTCAATTTCCATATAGGCAATTACAGAATCAGAACTAACAGGATACCGCAAAATAGAATCTTCTTCATTAATAACAGTGCTTACAGGTACAAGTTTGAAAAGTAAATCTAGGAGTGACTCCTCCTTAGCCCTACCCTCGCTCTTATATCTTACCCTTACAATTTCACTCTTTCCCCCCTTTTCCTGGAAATCTGGATCGGCGTGTATTAAGTGTACAGGGTCATCTCTTGGCTCATCATCCTCTAGAACTATGACGTCGAAGAGATCTCCAATCATTTCTTCCTCTTCATCTTCCTCGTCTTTATTCGACCCGGTCGTTAACTTGGTAGAGAAGCTGTGTATAACATTTTCCTTGAGGTAAAGGTCCTCTTCATAGAAGATTTTCCATCCTGGAAGGTTATCTCCGTCGCTGTTTCTCCAAGGCTCCTGAAAGCCGCAAAAGGGGAAGTCTTTTCCTTCTTTGACAAAAAACCCATTAAGTGAGCTAAAACTCGAATACTGATGCCCTCGATCCACTTTCTCTTGGTTGTCTTCTTCGGCGTGTTGGTACCCCAACCCTTCTCTTTCACGTCTCATTACTGGTTCTAAGGCCTGAAGTAATCCTTACTGTCCCATTCCCAGACTGGCTCCACGTAAGTATTTCATCATTCTCAGCATATTTGTGATCTTGGTGCTGAGACCGGGGATATTGGGAAGATACTCGATTTTATAGGTGGTGAGGGCTTGCACTTGAGGCTCATAAGAAATGCCTCCCAGCTGTATGCTTTGACTCCCGATGCCTAAAATGGGTAATTCTAGATCCGCCAAGGTTCTTTCAGGATCTCTTTGGATGGTGATTATCTTTCCTTCGAACGGTATCTTGATCTTCTGGTGTAAGGAGGAGGGGAGTGCTCCTATGTCGTGTAGCCATGCTCTTCCCAACAGGAGGTTAAAACTGAAGGAAATGTCTATGATTTGAAAGTCGGCCGGAAAATTTTCGGGATCGACCATGAGATATCAAGCTTCAGAGAGCCCAGAACGGCCCTCCTAGTGTTGTCATACGCTCTAACGGTTACAGCTGACAGAGAAAGCTCTATATCTAGCATATCCAGACATCTGGCGGTCTTCAAAGGGCATACATTTATGCTTGACCCATTGTCGATGAGGACTTGTGGTAGGATTTTTTCTCGGGTTCAGACAGTAATATAGAGGGTCAGACTGTGTTTCTTTCCTAGTGAAAATAAGTTCTCATCTGAGAATAACAGACTTCTTTGGACTGTAAGCGACCCGGTCATGTTTGGCAGTTGTTCTGGCGTAGAATCTGGTGATATGACGGCCTCATCTACGAGTTTGATGAAGGCGGTCCTGTGAGGTTTGGAGGCAACCAAGAGGCCCCAAATGGTGATATGTGCCTGGGTTTTCTTCAACTGTTCCAGTACTCGATCCTCTCCTATTTCCTTAGGAGGAGGTGATTTCTTGGTATCCATTTGTAGTGGCTGATATACCCTTCCTGAACGGGTAATTTACTGTATCCAAAGTGATGCTGGGTCTGATCTCTCTGTGGTTTCTGATGACTCTGGTTCTGTTGACCAACTGAAAGTCTTGGGGGAGGTTTCTGTCATACAGATTTTCTCCTTGGGAAGGCTCCGGGGCTTCCATAGTTGTTTCTTCTTATCCTGGGTCCACCCTATCCCAGATTTTTCGGGATTGGTTTTGATTGTAAGTGGTTGTGAGATCCCCTGATTTGCCTTTCTTAATCCCTGCTCGGGTAAGAAGTTCATTTTAGCCATTCATTGATAAATTATCGGATTGAGGCCTGGGGCAACTTGAGTTCTCTCCGACGGCACAGTGGGTGACTTGTAAGATGGGTCCTCTCGAATGAGCCCCACGGGATCAAAACTCTCTTCATCAATGGTTAAGAAGTTAATTCCCGTAGATGGAGCATGATTGGGAAGGGGGTTGTTAGTAACATTGGGTCTGCCAAGTGCGGAAATGGTTTCAGCTTCGATCAGGTCTTGGATACGATGGCGAATATCCAAACAACATTTCGTGTCATGGCCCGCAGCTTGATGGTATGCGCAATTCTTATTCATTCTCCAGGTGCTGGGAATAGGGTTTGGTGGGGGGCGCAGGTTGAGTGGAGTGATTAGTCCAGCCTTTCGGAGTAGTTCCAGGCTTTTGACCAAGGTAGTGGGAAGGGTGCAGAAGTTCCTCCTTTTCTTATCTTTGGTGTTCGAAGAGTCTCCTTGCATGGACTAATTCATCGGAGGTGTTTGTTGTGGCTGCTAAAATGGGTTATGTTAATAGGGGTATGAGCTTAGTTGGTCTACTGCTGGAGTAGCCGTCTTTCTCCCGGTGTATGAGGCTTTCTTGGTGTCGATCTCTGGTTTTTTGGCCAGCTCTTTCTCTACTTGTGACCCCATGCTTAACAGGGCTCTGAAGTGTGGGAATACATGCTTTCCCATGCAACTCAATACAGTTGGAGTGAAATTCTTCTATATGATTTCCAACTGCTGTTCTTCATCGGGCTGTTTGGACATTTGGGAGGCCATTTCTCTCCAGCATGTGACGAAATCGCTGAAGCTTTCTTTCTTGCCATGCTTGGCCATTTCGAAGTGTTTGTGGGTAATTTTCAAATCTTCGTTGGACCCGTATTTAGTCATGAACTCCTTGACGATATCTCCCCAAGTCTTTGTGTGGTGTCTCTCTAGATCAAAAAACCATCTCAGGGCGGCCCCCGTGAGAATCATGTGAAAGGCCTGAGCTAATTTCGGCTCTCCACAACAGAACACTTGCATGGATCTGATGTAAGATTGGAGATGAGTTTTAGGGGGTGTGGTTCTTGTGAACTTGGTGATAGAAGGGAGCTTGAATCCTTGGGGTAATCTTGCTTCTGGGTAGAGGGAGAAGGCATTTATATCTGTAATCTCGTCTGCTCCTTTTATTAGAGAAATCCCTTTTTGCAAAACCCTTATATGTTCTTTCAGTTTCTTCATTTCTTCATTTTTTCTTGCTACCTCGTCGGGCTGTTCCCGAGCTATAACCGATTCTGTATATACTGTTCGGAGTCTGTTGACGTCTGGGTATTCATTAGGAGGGGCCACTGGGGCTGTGGGAGGAATAGGCTTTGTGGGTACTTGTGGCCATGGTTGGTACTGAGGATCAAAACCTTGTTGGGTTGAGGCCAAACGATGGGTGGCTCTTGTTGTTGATAAGTAGGGCCTGAATCTGGGGCCCATTGATTCTGATTGTTGGGATCAGTTTGAATGGGACCGGCTGTGATGGGACCCATTTGTGGTGGGTGAGTTCCTTGGACTGGGGGAAGCACTTGTTAAGACTGCCCTTGATTCTGATCCAGATTCGGCGGTAGTCAATCAAACCCCAGTGGTGCGGTTCATTCGGCTAACAATTCTTCTACTCGGATTCGGGTACCCTGTTTCTCGGTCGTGAGTCTTGCTAAATTCATGCTGACAGTCATTAGTAAATGATGCATCTCAGCTAAGGTTAGCTGAGCTACCGACACCTCGGCTAGGTTCTGATCTGTCTCTTGATTCTCACATCCATCGGCCATTGCGAATGTGCTTGGTCTTACTAATCTTCCGATATGATTTCGACCGGCCCAACCTTCCAAACTGTCCTCGTATTACGGCTATAGACGAAACCACGTGGTGAAGATGAAGGAAGACTATGGTGTGACTCAATTTTTGCCAAAAGAATCTCTAAAAATCGCGGAGAAAAGACTCGGGTTTTTACAAAGCTGTTGTAAAGTAAGCCGTAAGG
Organism: Lonicera japonica; assembly: GCA_021464415.1. Taxonomy (NCBI): domain Eukaryota; kingdom Viridiplantae; phylum Streptophyta; class Magnoliopsida; order Dipsacales; family Caprifoliaceae; genus Lonicera; species Lonicera japonica. The sequence continues at coordinate 72,555 of JAKCWG010000767.1, forward strand.
TGGTATATTCCCTACGGCTGTTTGACAAGTGTTTTAGTTGACTCGATCTTATATGCAGCACAGGTGTACGAACGGTTAAGGCTTCAGACTCCCTCCTATTTGGCAAGACCTTGCGATATACCCCAGGGACGGGTACGTGCAAGAGTCTTTTGATATACTTCCCGGGTACGTGAGTGTTCTCGTCACTCGATATACCTCGGGGGCGTACTTGGCCAAGGAGAGTGGAAGTAAATGCTTTCGGTTTATGTTGGCCTAAGCAAGCCAACTCCCTACTCACTTATAATACTTCCGAGGGTTTGGGGTACATTCACACTAGTAGAACCAATGCATGATTTTGTGAAGGTGCGTGCAAATTTCGAAAGGTTTGGGTTTATAAATATCATTATCTTTATTACGTACTTTTGAAAACTTCCCTTTTAGAAAAAGGTTTCTTCTCAATCAATTAACATAAGTAGGGAAAGCAGTAAAAGAAAATATTCAACAAATAAACAAAAGTCCACATATAAGAGTCTAGTTTTCTAGTGTCCTCAACAGAGTCGCCACTGTGAGAATCCGCAAATGCGACCCCCGGGTCTCGCTCTCGTTCTTGGGCGTCTGGACATCGGAAAGGGTTCCATCGTTCTATTTGATTCTTTTGGTCGGTAATTCATATCGGGTGTCCCTCTACCCTATTTCTAGATTCAAGAGGGTTCGTTCAGAGTCACCAGTACGTGTTATGAGAAAACGGACAAAAAGGGTCGTGTAAGAGGAAAGGCTATAGATAAGACTTTCTTTACACGTTTGTCTATGAAAGCAGGATTCTATAGGGTTCGAAAACTATGTTACGGATTGGGAAGGTGTTAAGCACTCGTTCCACCCTTTTGGTCTCTAGTAGTCTTATATGTTTATTTTATGTTGAAAAACTTGGATGCTTTTACTGACAGTCTATTACTTTTCAAGTGAAAAAACCCTAATTTTTGGGAAAGACAGAAAAATGATGAAAACCTTTGTGTTCCGAGATCTGATGTTTCATTTTTAAAAGAGGTAAATACAAGTGACAAAAAAACCTTTTATTTAAGAGAGATAGAGTTTCCTATTTTATTCCTCAGATAAATGACAGTTTTCTCGGGTTTCTTTTGAAAAAGTTCGGATCTTATATCGGGACTAATTTAATATGGAATTAAAACTCTTTAGGGGAATTCTACCAGACATATCATAATCTATGGAAGAGATAGGATATACCGGATTTTTAATTCCTAAGTAAGTTTTACCGGTCTGGGTCTTGAAAACAGAATTTTATCCGGATGATAATGTACTTACTCTTCTGGTTTTGTAAATGATTTTATCAGGGTCTTTTGTTTTGAAAACAGTAAACTATTTATAACTTGGCAATAAGTTTATTCAAATAAAATGTGAACAAAACAACAGAAGTAAAACAAATACACAAATATATAATGTTAAATACTATAAGAGACTTTCTTTACCTTCCCGACGAGAATAATAAGAAAGAAAATATAATGCGGCAGAGAGATCTCCGGCGATAATAATCTTTTCCTTCTTTAGATATTTCCGAGATTTCGATTCCAGAAGCAGGACACGTCGAGTGTCGAGAATAGATTCGATACTTCTTCAGAAATAAGATGATAATAGAAAATGCTTGACGAAAGACTAGAAAATCAGATATAAGCCAATAATCCTTCAATCCCAAGTTGCTGTCTTCAACCCTTGGGGGGTGTTGGCCTATTTATAGTGGTGGGGAGTGTATGTCGTGCGACACTTCCCCAGAAAGGGCATGTGTCGCGCGACAATGCGTTCAATGTCGCGCGACAAACGGCTGAAGTGATGTTTTTGACAGACTGATGTGTCAGAGAGTGGATGGTCTGGTGTCAGAGAAGTTTGTCACGTGACACAAGAGAGATTGTCCCGCGACATACTCATTTGTCGTGCGACAATTCCCCTTAAAAATAGGTTTGTTTGGCTAACAGACTCTTTTGGGGCAGTTTTGGGTGCTCGGGTGGGTCCCAGACTCCAAAGACTGCACTTCTCGAAAGCCGTTTAGGGTTCTTGCAGGGGTCACAGATCGGGGTGTCTACACATACCAACTCTATCAAAAAATTTTGCCTTTTATAAAATAGAATCAACCAAACAATTTGTCAAAATTAAATAATTATCCATTCACCGAAAGCATAATAAGAAGAAAAATGTTATTTTTACCTATAAATCTTCACCATCTTCCTAACATCCGATTAATATCATCAAGGCAAAAATGCATATATAATCTTAAAAAATTTCATAATATCCCAGGCAAAAGATTAATAATTTCAAAATATCAAACCTAATCAAAATCAGCCTCACGGTCTAGTTCAAAATCATCATACATGAACAACTCATCATCACGAAACCACTTAAACCCTTTCATAGTCTCATTTGAATGTCTTAATATGTGAAGCAAGCTGCAGTATATCTTCGTCATCACTCTCCAAACCTTTGCAACAGCTAACATCCAGATGAACGGGAGCTTCACAGCTGCATTCCAAAATCATCAATAAGTTCTTCCTGTCCAGGAAAGATTCACTTAGAACCAAAAACTTTAGCTTTGGCAGCATCTTCGATATGGCCAATGCTGTATCGTAGTCATTGCTAGCTCTCGGAACAGAAATCATAACAAAGTTCTTGCAATAAACGCGACTTTATAAACAAATTTTTTCAAGTGAAAACCGTCTTTGTGCATCAACGACTCCAAATTCTTCCACTTCTCTATGTTGGTAAGAATAATGCAAGTGCGGTCAAAGGCTACTAGGTTGCAAGGCAGGGATAGATATTTTAAGGAAGGACATCTGAAATTAAATTAAAATATTTGAAAAATATTTATACAAATAGAGAAATACTAATTAGCGCAAGTGTTTCAAAAGTTGAAATCTAAATGTTCTTATATAAAGCAAACATCTATATTTGCATGAAAAATTAAATGACTATAAAAGAAAATACGCGACATATAATACATGAAACTCAAAAAGGTTAAGAACAAATTCATAATAAAAACATAGTTTAGCTAGTTATGCCTGTTTAATGTTGTTTAATGTACTGTGCTCCGAGGTCACAATTCTTCGGAAGTGCTAGCATGGTAACAGATTTCTGGCTACGATTGACCACAAACCTAATGAATTTTGTAACATCAAACAACTTCTTATCTTCGTATCCATCTATGATTCTCAGCTTAAAGAGATCATCGGGAAAAACAAGAGATTGCCAGCACCGAGGGTCGAGAGTCGCTTCGTACCATGATTTGCATACAAAAGGAACATCTAACACAAATGATTCAATTCTAACCCTCCCAAACACATTAACCCAACATTCCATGGTCAAGTCTTCCCATTTTGGCGCATCCATCTACATATACAAACATGAAAGAAATTGAATACATTTAGTACATCTTAAATAATTTATAAGTACAAAGAGATATTGAAGACTAAATAAACAAGTACATCTGAAAACTAATGGACTTTGGTTAGTAGAAAAAGTAAGAACCCTAACAAAAAAAAATTGTGTTTTTGCAGACACTTTAGATAATAGAAAACAATATGATAAAACTAGAAAAAAAAAGTTTTTTACCGGAGATTATGACAGAACACAATTTATATATATGAGCTAATGTGATTAGGCTAAGCGATCGAAATTTTGAAAAAAGCATGGTAGTATGAGTTTTTCGGCCATCCATCCTTCACCTCCGGGAACCGTAGTTAGCTCAAACACCAGCAACCTCCCACACTCCCCCGACCATGATTCTGGACTATCTACAGATGTCCACGTGCCTCCATACGCGCCACTGTCCAACCAACACTACCCCAGGTTCTTCACTCAGGCCACAATATTGATCCCACCCCTCAAACTAGTAAACCTTCTTTACAAGAAATCACCCACATTCTTGCTCTTCAAACACAAAACCAACAAAAAATCATGGCTAAGTAATCACATCAGTAGCAACTGTTTTTCCACCTGCTGTCAAAATTAGCTCCACATCATTGCAAAGCATCTGTCAGCCCTCACACCACCTCTACAATGAATGCTAGCAAGGAACCCACTAGTTCTGCTGTATATGCTGCTAATACTGAAGATTTAATAAAGGAATACGACCATGTTTCAGAACTACAAGCTGTATAAGGTACACTATTGCTACAAGGTTGCCATCACACTTCAAATACCCCTCTAAGCTTTCTTATAACAAGTAGTCATTCCCCCAATGCTCCCACCAATTTTACTCCCCTCAATGGAGACTATTCTGCCACAAATAGCCTGCAAATCACTCCTATCTGCCAGATTTCACAGGATTCTTTAGGTGTCTTAACATCATCATCTCACTTAAAAGGTATTGATACACCAGTGCCGCACCACTCTATAGTCTCTGTTGCAGCTGCACCTCAACAGTCTTCTTTAGACATAGATTCTGAGTTGGTTCAAGTCCTTTAACAACAAAAATCTAAAGCTTTAGAAGTTACTTCTAATCGTGCTGATGGCCAACCCTTTAGTGCCCCTACCCACCAGAGTTTATCGTGTGTAAGAAATGGGTGTTTGAAGCCCTCCTCTGGCTCTTTAGTTAAGAAAAATAACAACTTTAATAGTGTTATTCCCACCATTTTTGAGGTAGAAGATGACTCTTTTTTGGAGCCTAACTTAAACTCCTCCAACCCACCTTGCCAAAACCATATTCCACAAACTTTAGCCACAGGTTTGCCTGTCAATTCCACTGCACAGTCTGTCAGTATAGCCCAGAACTCTGCCTCCACATCCCTTCCAGCCATCCCGTCAGCACAGCTTATTAGAAAAAGCACGGCTATGTCCTATGCTAATGCTCTTGCCCCGAAAACACCCACAACCAAGCTTACCAAACCCCAACTACCTGTCCCCCAAAAGAATGGTAGTCTAGTTACTATTAAACTATATGAACAAATGTATCAAAAAGCCCTCCAAAAGTGTTCTACCAATCTTCTTGGCAGGCTTATACTCCATCGAGGCCTTTCTCCCCTAGAGGCCACTGAACTCCAACCTATTCTCACCAACACCTGGAAGCTTGGCACCAACTGGTCTTTTTCTCCTACTGGTAGAGGGTATTATGTTCTTCATTTTGAAAAGTACAATGATTTTTTAGAATAAAAAATTATGGGCAAACAAAAATCAATTGTGGTATTATCAAACTCTCTTATTAGGTTTCTGATTTTGTTCCTAGGAAACAAAAGCAATTTACAGCCCATGTGTGGGCCAAAATTCATGACCTTCCCCTTGAATACTTTGATGAAGACATTGTTATGTCTATTGCTGGTGCTGCTGGCACTCCACTTTAAGTTGATCAGAAAACTTTCTTATGGGCTCTTGGTCACTTTGCTAGAGTGCTAGTAGATGTTGATATTTCCTCAACCCTTCCACAAAAAGTTTTTGTTGAAAGACAAGGCCTTACTTTTGAAGTACCAATCACTTATGAGGAGCTTCCTCCTTTCTGCTCTGACTGCTCCATCATTGGTCATCTTGTTGCTGAATGTAGAGTTTTGATGAAAGCCCAGCAGAACCACTCTCTCAACCAATATGCAAAGGATTTAAACAAAGGAAAATTCAATAAAGGAAGAGATGCCTCTGGTCTCCATTCTTCATCTGGTTAACAACCCACAGCTAAATACAACCTCAATCAGCACAAAACACCAGGTAACATGTCTACCCAAGTAGATACCAATGTTGTTAAGGCTAGCCATGCTCCTCAACTAACCATTTCCACTACCTCACACATAGTACCTGTGGTCACCTCTGAGCTAGTTGAATCCACATTTGCTTTCAATGTTCACCAGTCATCTCCTTCCACCTCTAAACTCCCTTTGTCCAACATAATAGTCTACACTGCCTCTTCTCCCACCTCCTTGGAACCCTTCAATGTTCTACCTTCAAACAGCTTATATACCATTGCTCCTAAGACTCATGATTTTCTCCAAACTCAGTTAGGTTGACAACAACATCTCAAACAAAAGCCAGATAACAAGCAACTTCCTAATGATACCTAAGAACCATAGCCAAATTCTAAAATTCCCAAAATAGCTAACAAGTTTACCCCACTCTCTAGCATATTTTGGGATGATGATGACTCTGACTACCACCTTGTTGAACAGGTTCCCACTTCACCTCCTCCAAAAACAAAGTCCCCTTTACATATCTAAATTTATGTTGCTCTTGAGCAAGATAAAGGGCCACCTTTTCTTGGCTCCTCCAATGACATCCACAAAGATAATTTTTTGGATGAGAGCACTTATGATCATGACATATGCTCTTCTCCCTTCCTAAAATATTTCATCTGATCCATATTACATTCCCTCAACTTTACGCCATTCACAAAAATATAGGTTGTAGGAGAGTGACTATATCCCAGTCAATAAGTGTATATCCAATAAAAAACTCAAAAAGCAAGCCCAAAAAGATGAAGCCATTATATTAGAATTACATGAGGCTGGTCTGTACCCACAAGCCACTAGTGACTACCTTGCTATTCACCATAGAAATAATAAGCTAAATGATAGCAAGAAAAATATTGAGCTCTCCCATCTTAGTACATCTACCACTCCACATGTTCCATGAAAGTTCTTACCTGGAATGTGAGAGGCTTGAGTAATCGCAAAACTTAAGCTACTCTAAAATATTTTTATGTCAATCATAAGCCTGACATCATTTGTATCTCGAAACCAATAACTGCCTTTGACAAAATCCATTAGCATTTTTGGCAATCTCTTGACATGGCCCTTCTTAGTTGCAATGATAGAGGATCTCTTCCTCCAAATCTATGGGTTCTCCACTCTCACAAAGTGACTCAAGTCAATGTAGTTCTTGCCAAAGCTCAACAAATCACCTTCACAGGCACCATGGGGCAACAATCTTGCTTAATTACTAGTGTTTATGCTCACAATGATTACATAATCCATAGGAAGCTGTGAAAGACTTCAATTCCCTCCATCAAAATCAAAATCTTCCTTGTCTTGCTATTGAAGACTTCAATTGTATTCTTGCTGCTCATGAAAAAAGATATGATAATTTCCCGAACCTTATCTTATGCTCTGAGATCCAATGTATGACTGATAGCTGCAGACTTATTCACTTGGACTCCACATGCCCTTTGTTCACTTGGTCTAGAAAAGGTAGAAATGCAGTTAGGCTTAATAGAGCTTTATATAATATCCTTTGGTTCACCGAATGTAGAAATGTTAACTGCCTTACTCTCCCTAAAATTGACTCTGATCAGCATCCTCTCCTTCTCACAGCCACCAATTTCCTCAATAATGGTCCTAAACCCTTTAGATTTATTTCTGCTTGGATCAAGCATCCGCAATTTATGGATACTGTCAAGAATTCATGGAATAAACCTCCCTTCACCATCTTCTCTATGGTGTCTCTTTATGTTAAACTCAAAACCCTAAAAAATGATTTGATCACCTGGAATAAAGAAGTTTTTGGGAACATTCATGACAATATGAAAAATACTACTGCCCAACATCAAGCTATTCAAAATTACATTGGTAACTAAGGTTATGTTGGAAACCTTGAATTTGAAGACTCACTGCTCAGAAAAAGCTCCATGAAGCCCTCTCAGTGGAGGAAACTTTTTGGAAACAAAGATCTAGAATTATGTGGCTTGGTGAGGGTGGCAAGAACACTAAATTCTTTCATAAAATTATAAATTACAAACGAGCCATTAATAACATTCTTCATCTGTTTAATGGAGATAGATCGGTGAGTGAACCTACTGATATCAGTGATCATATTGTCAGCTACTACCAGAACCTTTACATCTCCTCTAATAATATACAAGCTAATAACCTTGTTGATATAGTGATCCAACCTGATATTGATAACATTGCCCTCACCTCTATCCCTTCTGATATGGAAATAAAAAATGTTTTGTTCATTCTTAGCCCAAACTCTGCTCCAGGTGCTAATGGTTTAAATGGTCTATTCTTCCAAACTTGTCAGGATCTCTTTTCGCAAGAATTCTGTAAAGCCATCAAAATGTTCTTTAAGAGGAACTGGCTTTTGCTTGGATTCATTTATAACTTTATCACTCTTATTACCAAAACTCCTAATGCTGACACCATTGGAAATTTTAGGCCTATTGCTTTGGCTAATTTTGCCTTCAAAGTCATCCCCAAAATTCTTTCTGATAGACTTACCAGCATTACTCCTAAAATTATTTCTCCTAATCAAACTGCCTTCATTAGAGGTAAAAGCATCCACCATAGCATTGGTCTTGTCTCAGAGTGTTTTAACCTTCTAGATAGATCAGCTTATGGGGGTAATGTGGCTTTTAAAATTGACATTGCCAAGGCCTTTGACACCATTGACTGGCAATTCATTCTCAGGGTGCTAAAAGCCTTTGGCTTTCATGGGTAATTCATCAACTAGATTTTTACTCTCTTTCAATCTGCTAAACTATATACTCTCATAAATGGTGCCCCACAACGTTACTTCACAAGTTCTAGAGGGTTTAGACAATGAGGCCCTTTAAGCCCTCTCATTTTTTGCATGGCTGAAGAGGTTTTAAGCAGAAGTCTTAATCAAGCAGTTCACTAGGGTTTGATCAAGTGTATCTCCTCCCCTAGAGGTATATCAGCTCCTTCCCACATCGTTTATGCTGATGATGTTCATGAGTTTTGCAATGGGTCTACAATCTCTTTGAAAAGTGTTATGAAGTTACTTGAGGAATACTCTGAGAGCACTGGTGAATGCATTAATCACTCTAAAAGTAAAGTCTACATTGGTAAAGGTGCTGAACACAGAATGCAATCTATTTGCACTACTCTAGGTATGAATCATGGGCATGCTCCTTTCATGTACCTTGTAGTCCCTATTTTCAAAGGCAGCCCTAAAAATGTTCACCTACAAATTTTGGCTGATAGAGTCAAATCCAAATTGGAAGGTTGGCAAGGTGCTTTACTGTCCCTTGCAAGAAGAGTGGAGCTTATTAAGGATGTGGTCATTCCCATACTTCTCTATTCCTTCATGATTTATAAATGGCCTGTGCTTTTCCTAAAACAACTTGAACAATGGATGAGAAACTTCATTTGGTGCGAAGATATTCAAACTAGAATGCTCTACATTGTGGCATGGCCTAAAGTCTGTATGACTCATGAAGCTGGTGGCCTGGGTGTTAAGAACCTTATTGCATTTAACAAGGCAGCTCTTCTCAAGTTCATATAAAGTATGCTCTAATTTGATAGCCTTTGGAGCTCTTTCATGATGATTAGATTTGGTATCAGATTTGGCTCCTCTTCTGCCTCTTTTCAATTCTCCTCTATTTGGTCCGGTATTAGATCATCCCTTGCTATTATAAAGCTGCACTCTCGTTGGGTGGTTGGCAATGGCAGTTCCATATAACTTTGGCAAGATGACTGGTTTAATAACCTTCCCACTTCTCCTACTTGCTTTCTTGTGGATCAATGCCTCTCTCTATGGATTGATGAAGGGAGATGGAATATTCCCACTTAGTTCAATAACCTCTTCCGAGCTGATACTCGCAAAATCTCCACTACACCTATTTCCATTGTTTCCCAAAAAGATACTATGATCTGGCCTTATGCTACTAAGGGTCATATGGATTTTTCTTATGCTTATCGTTTTTTTTTACCTCATTCAGGTAACAGCAAATTCAAATACATTTGGAACTCCTTCAACCCTCCTAGGTTACTCTCCAAACCAAAGGCATTACCAAAGCTTTTAAATGTCCTTTAGGTTCTACCGACATTAAAACTACATCTCATGTGCTCATTCAATGTAAGTTTGCTTTCAATGTGTGGAAATGGTACTTCTACATTTTCATCATCCACAACTTCCCCTCTAATGTGGGCTTTTATCATCAATAAAAATTTTAGCTCTCAAATTTTCAATGTACTGATTGCTGGAACAACCATAATTTTTCACAAACTTTGGTAGAGTAGAAATAATGCTATCTTCAACAGCATTAAACCCAATCTCTCAACCTTCAAACACCACATTATTACTTATATTTCTGAGCTAAATGAGGTTATTCCTGGCACTACGTTCAACACTGTTTTTGACATGCTTTCTCTAAAAAAGCTTCATATCACTAGAAGGCCTCCTAAAAGTGATAAAATTCAGGAAGTTTGTTGGACTCCTCCTCTTCCAGGTTGGATCAAAGTTAATACTGATGGCATGGCTGCCCTGGCCCTTCCTCTATTAGAGGATTTTTTTGAAATAATAGAGGCTTTTGTAAAGGTGTTTTATGTGGAAACATTGGCATACATAATGCCTTTTTTGCTGAAGTTAATGCGCTCATCCAAGCCATTGAGTTTGCTTGATCCAAAGGATGGAATAAAATCTAGTTTGAAATGGATTCAGTGACCACTCTACTCTGCCTTCTCAACACAAACTCCTTTCTTCCTTGGCAGCTCTCAGTCAGGTGGGCCAATTGCAGACATATTCTTGCTCATATGCAATTATATGCCTCACACACTTACAGGGAAGGAAATTCGGTTGCTAACAAGCTTTCCAATATGGGTCTTCTTCACCTTACAATTCAATGGTGGTCCTCCCCCCTCTAGAGACTTCTCAGTTGTACACTCATGAGCGCATTGGCAGACCATACTATATATTAAGTTAGGCAGTTTCTCTTACCATCTTTTGTTTTGAGCAAGGTCTTTGTTGCTTTTTCTCTAGCTGCATAAGCCACTGTATGTATTTTGTTATGTTTATCTTGTTCTAGCTGCTTTGTTTGGTTGTTGATCTTCATGTTCATGTTAGATCAGTTCACAAACAATTTTTGTATAGGCATAGGTTTGTTTTTTGGCCTCTAAAGTGTATGTACATTTCCTTTCATAAGCCTAGAAGGTGGGCTTTTGTAACCCTTAATCTTTAATATTTTATGGCAACACCCTAGTGCCTAAGGGCCTAGTGGATTTTCTCTAAAAAAAAGCGATCAGAATTTTGATTTTGTAAGCTTCAAGTTTCGAAGTTTAATGACGTGATGAAGGCTATAGTTATGAATAAAAAGAAACACTTTGTTTTAATAGAGGAAAACCCTATTTATAAAGTTATATACAATGACAATGATCGAAAAAGGAAATATAATACAATACTAAAACATAATATATATAATAGTATTTCTAACAATATGAAGATCTTGAATTTTATTAATCAATATTTAATGAAATAATTAGTGAAGTTGCACAAGATGATATTGGGAATTGCAAAAGAAAGGTCCAGAGTTTTTTCGTTGGGCCCACGAACAGTCTCTCTCTTCTCCTTATATATATTAATAGCATCATCTCCGATAAAAAATAAAAATATATTTTGTACAAATAAAAATAATATTTATTCATGTAAACAATAAACATGTAATTAGACTTGTCATGCGACGTTTCGTGTGAGTTTTACTTCAGGTTTTAAAAATTTCACATTAATTATATTTGGAGAAATTTCTTTCTTGGTGGTTGAAATTCCTATGATCGACAAATATAAGATTTTTAATAAAAATCAAAACAAGAAAAAGCAACTATATAAAATTGATAAAACAAAATGATAATTGAACACAAAAATAAAGAAGAAAAATACCGGAAATAACGTGGATGCACTTCGAGTCTTTCACGTGAAAGAGGAGAAAATTGTATTGAATTTTTAAGAATTTACACTCAATATTCAATCAACAACCTCTCTTTTAATTTGAACAATTCCCAAATTAAATCCTCTTAAACTATAACTAAGTATCTCACAAGAAATAACCTTCTTGCAAGACAATCTCCCTATATTATTCTCTCTAGCAAATCAACATTACAATAAATAGAAATAAATTTTTCTGTTAATGCTAAGTTGAAAACTTGACTTAATGGACTTGGGCCCGGCTCTAGCAGCGCCGCCCCTGGTACGTGAAGCTAGCGAGAAAGGCCGCCACTCAAACCTCGCCAGATTAAATAATGTGAAACTGGAATTTAACTTTTGCAAGTGGATCTGCTTTCATGATGCCAAGTTAATGGTGGACCCTTGAATCAACATTCACTTTTCTTCTTCTTTGATCTACTTAATTCCTTCTTCAAATTAAATTGATTGAATCTCCATTTCATACCCAATTATTGTAGCACAAGTTTCTTTCACGTGTATACGTGCAACAGGGTAAATTAGTTAGTATTTAGCCCATTCTTGATAGAGTTGTTTTCACTAAACCCAGCTCTTTCTACGTACCCATTTATAAATAAATCGTGTATTAATGAAACTCTTTCTCGCTCGATGCGAATTTAACCTGGTACGAAATTGAAATGAACACCAGCATGAAACAGAACTATTGCCTGGCCTAACTTGAATTAAATGAAAGGGAAAAATAAAGATATCTATATATCCAACAAATAAAAAAGAAAATTTAAAGAAATAAAATCGAAGTAGAAACCAATATATATATATAGTTGACATTAATAAAATACCTGAACAAGAAAATCAACAAGAACAGATAACAAAATTTTAAATCCATTCATTACATCATCCAGAGTTTCTTGAAAGGGATTTAATATGATAACCTCAAAAATGTCCATGTACGTGCCAACTCTTAATTAATCATAGACATAACAATCGGAGCCATAATAAAATTCGTCATCGAATTTGCATAGCCAAAATCTATCACTGTGATGACCATCATCATCATCATTGTGATCACCATAATCATCATTGTGATCACCATCATCATCATCATCATCATCATCATCATCATCATCATCATCAAGACGCGAACCCTCACATTTGAAAGTTGTAATATGTGAGGCAAGGTTCAGTATCTCCGCGTCGTCACTTTCAAAACCTATGCAAATACTAACATCCACATACTCAAGTTTTTTGCAACCATTTAGAATAATCACCAAATCACTTCTTTCAAGTTTGCATCGCCTCAAAGACAAGCCTTTTATGTTCGGCAATAGAGTCGCAATTGCAATTGCCGCATCACTAGAAATTTTGGCATTTGTTACAGATATGTCAATGAAGTTCTTGCAATGAAGTTTTATTTGGGCAATTATTTCTTCCAAATCTAGGCTGAATGGAATCATTAATGTCTCTAGATTCTTCAATTTGTTGATCATGCTAGGAATAATGAAACCTCCACGGTTATAGATCGCCGAATAAGGGATTGATAGAAGTTTCAATAAAGGACACCTGTGTTACAAATGTATATACAACAATTACATAATACAATTATAAAATATATAAATTTTGCCTCATTAAGTTATATATATATTTGCAAATTTTTCTACTTTGAGTTTACATGGAAAATATTATTAATTCCTCTGTCACAAATTGAAAATCAATTTTATCTTTAATATTTGGAAGGAATTGGACATTTTTTTTCCCATCAATTTGCAAGATATATATAATTTCTTTAATAGAATCTTTTCAAAAACAAGTTAATCAACTTACCTACTTAAAAATGAATGCCATCCTGTAAATACTTTGAACACTATATACGATATGCCACGGGTGCAAATTAAAGATATACAAAATTTTGAGTTTCCATGTTTATCTCTATTATCATTTTTTTCTACTATATATATATAGTAGCTAGGTCGAAATTCGTGCCAAATTCACTATTCACGGCATCTTCACTCTGAACCACACAAGTCTTTATCCTTTATACATTTTCAGAATTCAAAAATCATTACCGGCCCCCAACTTATCATATAGATATGTATGATCAAGCGTAAACTTATAATTTGATAAGAATACGTATTTACATGTTTTGATAAGCATATTTATTTTGTAGACAATACATGTGTATAAAAATTATACACATGTATTGTGTGTTAATTACTGACAAAATTAAGTTCATTTAGATTGAGGTAATAATAAGAAGGAAAGTAAAGGAAAATAGGAGTGGTTACAAATCACTTGTTTGGATAAATTTATAATAGAAAGAAAACAAGGAAAAGAGGAGCGGTTACAAATCACTTGTTTGGATAAATTTATAATGGAAAGAAAACAGAGGGAATGGTAGGGATTGTCAATCCTCTATATTCTTCTATTTTGTTTTTGTCTAATATTGGAACGGAAATGAAATTTTTTTTAATGAATTATTTACTCTAGTGTCTTAATTTGTTAACAATATATTAAATCAAATTACTTTCATTTTTTTCTTCTTTCTATCCAAATTAACCAGAGTTATTTACATTATTTACTTTCCATCCTTATTTATCCTTATCCAAACAATAAAAAAAATAAACCCATTCATGTCCTTCACCTTATAATTAATCATTCCATTTCAATTTCCTCCCCTAATTTCCACACAATATGCACTCGATGCTTGTGCAGCATAGAAAATAAGTATAGAAATGGAAAAAAAATAAAAAAAATTGAAAGTAGTAAGTGGCCTAGTGGTTGGTGGCCTTTATAACCATTGCATTGCAAGCACAAGGGATCAAATCCCATTGAATGCTTATGCCAAGATAATAATTTTTTTATAAGATGAAAGCACAGAAGGGCAAAATCAGAAGACCAAAAACTTGACACAGTCTCAAAGCCAACAAAATCCCTTCCGATTTTATAAAATTGTAGGTATATTAAATCACGTGATTATGCACAATATCGAAATGCATTTAAGGACCAAATAATTTAAATACTTACTCCTCCAAGGCATAAATAATATCTTCGTTACTACAATCGTTGGGAAGAGCAAGTCTAGTTGCACTTCTTTGGCTACGATTCACTGCACCCTTTAGCAAACCTTCAAGGTCAATGAACCATGGAAATCTTGAATCTTCAAGATCTTTGGGGAACATAAGAGATTGCCAACAGAGAGGATTGAGAGTAGCTTTGTTCCAAGATTTGCAAACAAATGCTACACCAAATACAAGTGACCCTATACCCACTCTCCCAAATATATTCACCAAGCAATCCATTTCCATGTCTTCCCATTTCCTTCCCTCCATTCTCTGTAAACAAAAAGTGAGAACAGAAATATTTTATTACTATCAAGAAACTAGTTGTTAACCTGTGCCAAAAGCACTGCTTAACGTTACCTATGCCAAAGGCTGTCTCTCTTTTGGAAAAGTGTCATATAATCTCATGCAGCTACAATTTTCAAATTTTTTTCTCGTTTACAAATTTTTAAAATTCAAAAATTACTCTTTACTATTATTTAGACTATGCTATAACTCAGAAAATAGTATCTTACAATCTCCATAACACAATTTTTTTTCCGTTACAAATTTAAGATTCAAAACCATATATTACTTCCTAATTATATAAATTATTACAAAAATTAGTACACAAAATAATATGTCACCAACAATATTTGTCAGTGGTTCAATGATTTTAGATTAATGTAAAAACAATTGATTGTTAAGTCATTTTGAACAATCAAATGCATTTTGTATATTAATTTTTTTATGGACTATATGTATATATGGTGTTGGTCTTAGCGTCGATCGATTTCGGTTCAGTTTCTAGCACTAAATGCATGCAACCAATTCCAGTCCATCTGCACAAATCTATACAAACATATAGTGGATCAGACACTATATATATACACACGTATGCATATATATACATAAACTTACCAAATACGATTCGGTCTTACTGTGAGCGACAAATCAGAGATCTTGGATCTGCAAATTCCTTGTCTTGGTCGTCTATTTTTGATTTGAGAGAGAGAGAGAGAGAGAGAGAGAGAGAGAGAGAGTGAGCTGATTGTGAGTATATATTAACTAATTAATTAAGGGTACTTTGAGAGTGGGAGAAAGTAACATTATTGCGCGAGGCGGAAAGTGAAAAGTGACCAAATGTAATTATTAATCTTGTTGGATAAGAAAATAGAAAATGGTAGCGAAATTAATTGATTTGTACGTGTTAAATTGTAAAATAAGTTGAACTATGTTATGAAATATTTTTCAGATTATATTAATTTAGAGTATCTCAAATGCTAACATGGATTAGATCTACGAAAAACATGAATATGTAAGCATGTATAAATATATGATTCATACGTGACATTAAAATCTTGTTTATAGTCGAGTTTTAAAAAAAATAAAATTATCTCCAATAGTGTTGTCAATAAAATTGCTAGTGATATTATTAATAAACTTTTTAAATTAAAAAATTATAAAGAATATGGATCTCGTTTGATAGATCTTGACAAATATTTTTTAACAATATCAATTGGGTAATGATAATAGCATCACACGAAAAGTATTCTAACATTCTAAAATCATATTTAGTGATAAAAAAGTGTCCAATCGATCCATATAAAGTGTTACTAAATATGATTTTGGAGTGTCGGAATACTTTTGTGGAGTGCTAATATCATTAACTTGTAAATTTTATTGAAAATAGAATTATAAATTAAAAGTTAAAATATTTTAAAGAAAAGTTAAAATATTTTGAAGATTTAAAAATGAAATATTAAAGTAAAAAGAGAAAATGGGTTCTAAGTATGCCCTCCATAATAATATTCAAGTTAAGGATACTTTATTATTCCAAAGTAGATAGAGGACTTCCTCTACAATTTCTTTTAAACACAAAGACAATTTTTAATTCTTTATTCACTAAAATGATACACCCCCTTTTTTGAATGGTCAATTATACCCTTATTAAAATCTTTTATTTCTTTATTACCATTGGTAGTTACTAAGTCTCACTAACTACTTCTGCCACCACTACCTACTAGAACTCCAATGACCATTGTCATACCTCCAGCAAGAATTTTTATATAATGCAAAAATAAATTTGCACTCAAATTTACATCTTTGATTGCTTCCATTTTTAGTGCAAAAATGAATTTGTATAAAAATTCATATCTTAATTTGTCTACGAATTTGTTGCAAAAACATAAAATTTATAGCATTAACTTTTGCGGATTTAGTGCAAAAACAGTTTTGCACAAAAAATATTTCATGAGTTGTTTGAGAATTTAGTGCAAAAGAAGATTTACACTAAAATATGTATAATTTGTTGCTTGCAGATTCATTGTAAAACTGAATTTGCATTAAAATAGATATCATTAGTTTATTGTTGATTCAGTGAAAAAAATGATTTGCACTAAAAAAATCACGAGTTGCTTGAGGATTTAATACAAAAATATATTTGCACTAAAATATGAATTATTTGTTGTTTGCGGATTTAAGGCAAAAATAGATTTGAGTACGTATATGTATCATTAGTCGCAATTAATTTAGTGCAAAAACAGATTTGCAATACATATACCGGAGTTCCAGTGAGGTCATAACACTCCGATAATTCTTGGTAGAGCTGCGGAGGGATATAGTAATGGTGGTTGTGGCGGGTGGTGACAAATTTATTTTTCAGAAAAAATAAAGAAGTTGATGAAAGGTATTTTAAGTAAAGAAAAATAAGTATCCTTATTTTGGAATAAAAAATATAAGGTACGTGTCATTTCTTTTAAGTATAATTATGGAAGAAACTCTTTTAACCTATTGCCTCAAGTAAAAAATGATAACATGATACCTATAAAGTAATGTTTAGAAGACCCTCTACCTCTAGATGTAATAGTCATTCTCATAGTGTCTTTCCATCTTTTGTGACATCACATTTATTGTCATTATCCATGTTAATTGCTCTTAGTAGATGTCATCATTCTTTATTTTATTTTATCTTTTAAAATAGTTTTTTACAACTACCCAACGAAATTTTTTACATGAAAAAAAATAAGAGATCATATCTCACCATATCTCTGAACCTTTTTTCTACCGTCTCATAAAAATGCATTTTTTTAAAAATATTTCCATACTGTTATCAAACATATCTCAAATGTAATTATCTTTTTTGTTTCCTGCCTACTTTTGTATGAATATTTAGCACCCGCTTGGTTAGAAAAATTATCCAAGTTTTTGAAAATTAGTTTATTTTTAGTTAATTTGTAAATTTGTTTATCAATAAATGATACAATTTAATTTAATAAATTGTTTCGAAGATTTATATGAGAAATTATCAATGTTAAAATAAAAATACCTTCTAAATTCTATAAAGTTATTTAATATTTTGTCAGCATGTATTAAAATCAGTGAAGAATCTATAATTCTAAAGTTATTAAAATAAATTAAAGTTAGAATTTAGTGACTAGAATTAAAGATAGAAATAAGTGCCAAGAATTCTAAACTTTTAAAAGTGACTAAAGTTGTTAAAGTTAGAAGTAAGTGACTAGACTTCCAAATTAAAATGATTCTTTATTAAAGTTATTAAAGTTAGAATTAAGTGACTAGAATTCTAAATTAAAGTTAGAAATAGGCCTTGATAGATGATATATATAGATTTACAAAATCTAACTACTTGTAAATTTAAAGAAGTTTGAAAGACGCATAATATTATCATTCATACGTTTATTTTAGGAGTTGTTTGATGTGTTTATCTCTTTAAAATTGATGGTGTCAAAATCTAGAGATAGATAATTAACCAATCAATAAGCGAATATCGGTGAATAAAAAATAAATGCGGCGCAATGATGAACACATGATATTTTTTTAAGGTAGGTTCCCCCGGTAGCGCTTATGCTATTCCAGTGGTACGTCCTCCTTTTGTGTGTGCTTGCTTTGTATTAGCTCAAAGGCGATCAATTTGGAAGATAATACAAGCTACCAACTTCTCTCTCTCTCTATAATTTCCTTAATTCTATTTATAAGTATAGAATTAGGATTACAAATATTTCAACAGAATAAATAATAAACTGTGTAGGAGAGATAGTGTATAAGGGTTGTTGGTATTTTTTGGAGTATGAAAATAGAGAGTATATGACTCTTCTATTTTTTTTTTGGTGTAAAAATAGAGGGTATAAGACCCTTCTATTTTTTGGAGTATGAAAACAGAGAGTATATGACTCTTCTATTTTTTCTTGAATTGGCTTGTATTTATATTGCCAGTGGCTTTATATCTCTTGGAAGAGATAAATAGATCTTAAGAGAGAAAGAATATATGTTTTTTGGTGTGGTTTGAATGAATGAATGAAGGTGGTATTTATAGGTAAAATCTAGAATGGTAAAAAAGTAAATTTGATGAAAATGAGGGGCAAAAAGGTAATTTTACAAAGGTGAGTGGATGTAAGTGGAATTTGAGTGGAAGTTAATGGAGGTGAGTGGAATTTGAGTGGAGTTGAGTGGAATTTTAGTGGAGGTAAAAATGAGATTTTACCGGGGGTAAAAAAGAGATTTTACCGGGAGTAAAAAATGTTGAATTTCCTTTGTAGGCCAATAGTAAAATTAATATTTAACCCCATCAAAAATTATTTGGTTTGTCAACTTATTTCGTGATTAGTTTCATATCACTTTTGTATTTAACATTGTTTGGAAAGGCATATTTGGTGTTTATTTTTGTATCTTTAAATCGAAGGAAATATTGTATTTAATCCAACAGTAGAATTATCCATGGGACAAAAGATATCCAAGATAGTTGATTTTTTCATGGGATAAAAGATATCAAAGATAGTGGATTTATCCATGGATAAAAGGTATCCAAGATATGTAGTGAAATTTTTATTGGGATAAAAGGCATTCAAGATAGTGAAATTTTTCATGAGACAAGAGGCATCAAATATAGTGAATTTATCCATGAAAAATATAAAAAGCATTGTTTATTTTTAGGTTTTTATTGGAGAGATGGGAGGTAGACAGTACAACACTTCTATTTATAGTCTTCATAGTTGTGTTGGAAGATATCTTTTATTACTTCTCATCTCTCAATTTATAGAGAGCTTGTAATAGTTTTTAGAAAAGGAAATGAAGTTCACGTTTATAATTATTGTGTCTACATTTATTATGGAGTAAATTTCTTTACTAAGGTTAAAATATGAAGTTTGCAGTGCATTAATTATATAAGTTTAATTGTCATTCTATTATTTGTATTGTTAAATACTTGTTGAATCATTCATCTTCTCCATTTAATCAACCATTCATAAGCTAGTATGATAATTTTCATATGATGATTTGACTTTGTATGTCTTGTATACATAGATCCCAAACATTAATGAGGAGATGATATACTTATTATTTTTTACTAGCCTATGTCCATTCTTTTTATGAATGAGATACTTTTCATTACCAAGCATGATTATTCTTTTTATATTCATAGAAACACCATAAATTTGCTTAACATCCTTTATTATAAGATAAAAATAAGAGATACGCTTGTATTGATTTTTTCTTATACCCTTTCTTTATATGTCATTTATAAAGGAATAAGTTACTTTTGCTCTACACCCTTTTACTTAGAAAAATGTAAGATACGTAACAATTAGGTATTGCATCAAGAACTGTGAATGAGATTGATTCTACATAACTTTGAAAAGCAGATGAATTCTATAATGCCTGTGAACACCCCAATCCACGACTCTCGTGTGAACAATGCTTTTCTCATAAAACGAGCATCTTGCATTTAGTCTTGAGTCATCATGCATGTAGAAGACCCTTAGGAAAGACTCCAATTCCGAATGCGTTGGGAGTCTGATACGACCATTGTTGCCTCATCGCTTACTAGGACGGGGATCGACTTGCCCGGTCAGGTCGCTAGGTGAGGGGCAGCACCCCGTTAGAAAAATCGAATTTTTTCCGAGTGTTCCTGTGCATTTTGTGAACCAGTCGCAGCCCTCAACCGCACGTACGAACCGTACGGCTACCTGCCAGCCGTGCAGTTGGCACCTAGCAGCACGCCCCAATCGCACGCCCTAGCCGCACGCCCCAGCCGCACCCCCTGCGGCTACCCCTTGCGGTTGGCCTCTTTTGGAGCATTTTTAGCGAAAATTTTCCTATAAATAGGACCCTTGGGGTCTCATTGGGGGCATCAACACTCACTAGTGTTTTTAGTAAGATGAAGCTCTGCCAAAATTATTAGAGAGTCTTTTCTTTGAGAGATTTCTAGAGAGAAAGAGAAAGTTAGTGATAGAAGGTTTTGGAAAGAGAAAGCTTTGAAGAAAAAGCTCTAGAGAGAGAAGGAGGTAAGCAAGGTAATCAAGGCAAGGTTCTTATTTCTTCTTCACACGCTTCAGGTACGTCTTTCTACAACCTTTTTGAATTTCAATACTACATTTCAATATTCGTTTTAATACAGAAAATTAGATAACTTACAAAGAAGTTCATTGTTTTCAAAATTAGTCCTCTTTAAGTATTACAAGAAATCTAAAATCCGTTTTGACACGTTTTCAAAACAAAACAAAAACACAAAAAATAGTTTCCAAACAAACGGAACTACGAGACTCTGATTTCATTCTACGAATGAATACATAGGCGCTCGCAAAGCACGAGTCTGATTTCAAAATACAATTTTAAATTGAATCTACCTAGAAAAGGGCTATTCTGAAAACTATTCAAACTACTTGCAAGATATCTAAAATATGAATTAAATACATGATCCATTAAGAGACTGAAAGGGCGAATTGGGTGCCTAACACCTTCCCAATTCGTAACGTAGTTCCCGAACCCTAGCAAAACAAGTTTTCAATCAATCTCTAGTTTCAAACGTATGAAATATAATTTGTTTCGAATTGTCATTCGTAAGATCTTTTGTTTGTTTTCTCGCAAAACAAACTGGCGACTCAACAAAACACGTTTTCCTTTAAAACAAAGAAAACTGAGAACGCGAGGATTCGTCCCGGATTCTCACAATGCCTTAACCTTTTCTCATTAATTGGTACATCACTTTAATTTTTATTGCAAGACTTTAAAACCAACAACCTAAATTAACCAATAAAATTCTCTTAACAAAGCCTTAGACTCATAATCACCGCATCGTCATTCCGATTATCCTTGTGGTTCGACACTTGGACTTACCAAGTATTATAACTTGACAACCTACACTTAGGTACCTAAGCGCGGAAGTATTTTCGCCGCGTCAAAGTTTAAGGTGGTTAAGCAATCTCAGTCTCAGCTTAATGGAACTAAAATCTTAATTTCTCTTGAATCAAGCTTGCTTAATTAGATGATCAAAATACTTAAATACTTTTTACTTTAAGGATGATTAACCAATTTGTACGTAGGCCTAAAAGATTTATGCACAAACTGAAATGCTTTGAATAATTTTCCAAATACTTATAGTGTATTTTGTTGCTCTAAATTCAATGATTAATCTAAGCATTAGTATGAGTTAGGTCAGAGGTTGGATGGGTTATATTTTGATGTAACTTATTACTTGAAGACTCCATATAAACTGACTGCGTAAGATTTTAACACACGAAACAAACAAAAAGACTCGCAATTTTTTAAACATAAGACTGCTAGATTGCGACCCTATACACTAACGAAAACGTTGCTAAGATCTACTGAAAATACTTACAGAGTTGCACTTCACTTCAAGAGCTCAAGAGCGGACTTATGGTTAATTCCTCAAGCCATACGGTTCCAATCATCTTGCCTTTTCTAGTACTAACACTCTGTATGGTCCCACTCAGGTTGAAGCCATGTTAAGATGCTGGGACCCTACACGTCTTAGGACAAAATCTCATTCCTCATTTGATTGGGAGATTTCTCTGAGGTTTCTTGGATCTGCATATCATGTTTTTTAGCCATCGATGTTCGGGGAGGACCTAACTGTACTTATAGGCCTTTTGCCCACTTGCGAGTGTCGGATTTTTCCCATAACCTATTTGGAAACGTGTTAGCCCACTGATTGGCGCGGGGCTAGTCTTGGGATCTCATCTAACTCTTCAGCCCACTTTACTCATGTTTTGGTGAGTTTAGGCTCTGTGGGGGTAAAGTGCAGTATGAGCGGCTTTTTCTAGCCTTTGCAAGTATGAACGGCATTATGTTGGGCAAGCGTGTATTTGATCCCTAATCTTAAACAAAAGAGCTGGAATTCTAGGCTCCAGTATTGTCCTTGTTATTATAGAAGAATTCTAGGCTCCAGTATTGTCCTTGTTCTTATAAAGGAAAGCTTTGGGGACTCGATATTTTATAGAGGAGGCCTAGGAAACTAGGCTGTTGAGCAGGCTAAGGTAACAAAGTTAGACCGACAACATGTTCTCGCAAGAATTGGATGCCCCCTTAGTTGTGACCTGGAATACAAGCTTAGCTTCTATGTAATTAGTGTAAAGGTCGACCACCATCTTATGGTATCCATTTCGGTCTCTTCTTATTTACAAGGGCTCAGGGATATCGACCTTAGTCTAGGGTTGATGATATAAGAGCCTTTATATAGTATAATATATAATAAGTGAGTAGAGTTAAGTACCGTAGTGTAGTTGTACAAATGCAAGTCTATCAGCAACTAGAACATTTGGGAGAATAATTCCTTAAACTTTATATTGTCTAGTTGCTTAGCTGGGCCAGTCACCTCATGCCTAATTGATCTGGGCTGTGTATTTAGCGCAGTGAATACATAAAATATTTATTTAGGCCGGCTAAAGCCACGACCTGCTTCATTTAAAGTTCGAATTCGAACCCTGGCCTAGTTAGTATGTGGAGGTCCAAAAGCATGAGAATGGGACTTTATAATTGACTTTAATTCGTGAAATTCGATGTTTTTTTTTCACACTTCGATCTTTAAAGTAACATTTATATTATTATTCATGGTTTAAGTCCCATCTCATTTTTATCTAAAATTTGATATCCATCCATTGTTCAAACGAAAAATCCATATCGCATATTGATATTTTGTCTAAAAACATGGATATTCCATCGTTAAAATTGATGGGCCATCTAATTTGGATGAAAGTGATTTGGATGAAAGTGAGACGCGGCTCAAACTTTGAGAACTAAAATGAGATAAATTAAATTTTAAGGAAAATGTCAATTACCCCCTCCATTCTAAATTAAACGTGTACTTTTTTTTTTCTTTTTTTTTTCTTCTAGATATCCCTACATTATGAAGTTTGAAACTTTCTTAAATGATACTTGATTTAAGTTAATTATTTACCATTTTGAAAGTTCATGTATGTAACTGAGACTCCATGCTAACACTACCCTATAAAATTTCAAAGGGCATCAATTCAAATCCTCCAATATAAATTCACTCCCTCTCAATTAATACCAATTTTCCTAGGCACCACTTATCTTCTACTATTAATTGAGAAGACAGTGTTTTGATAAGACAAAATTATTCTTATCGCACTAGAAATTATAAAATATTATTGCTGGTGCAAAGATTTAAATACAAGACCTTAGTATGAAAAACTTATCTAATTACGACTTAACCATTTATAATCATATGCTTTTTATGTGAGAAATTAATAGAGCCACTATTTTCATTTTTGGGAAAGGTTATTTATTTTATTGTTGTGGTGGAGATGGATTCTATTATTAGTTAAAGAATTTCTAAAATATAATAAAGCCATCACGGTTAATTTTTTTCGACAAAAATACTAAAATTTCTCATAATTGCTATTTTAATTGTGAAAAATGAAATGCTCTTACTAATTAGTCTTAACCTACTTAATTACTTAAGATCTATTTGTTAGATATTCATCCAAATCAAATCTTTTACAGTTACGACAAACTTGTATTATATCTCACTAAAATAAGGAAACACGTCTCCTAAAAATACAAAAAAAAATAAAAGAGAAAATAGTTTCTAAGTATCTCCTCTATAATTATATTTAAACTTGTAAAATCACGTATTTTTATAAAATTTATTTATTATTTATGTTTTCATTAGAATAAAAGAAAAGGACGATGATAGTTTTGATAAGTAAGATTTAAAATAAAAATTATGGGATTATCTTAAAGTTGGAAAGGTTGATCATTTATGCTTAATTATCTCTTTAATTTTCAGTTTTAATGATTTTCTATTATTCCAAGTTTTATCTTTAGAACATATATGTGTGTTGAATATGAAATATATATATATATATATATATATGTGTGTGTGTCAAGGAAAATTGGTTTAGTCAACTTTTCCTAATTAAGTGTAGACATAATTAATTTTTATAATTCTAGAATTTTCTTTGAAGAGTATATATACTTACTTTGTTATAATGGTGTAGGGAGAGAATTAAAGGAGAAACAAACAAAAGGGTGATCTTGCTGAGAGTGAAATGGAAAGTAGAGAAAAGGAAAAAAGAAAGAGAAAAGAAGAAAGAGAGGGAAAAAAAAGTAGAAAGGGGAGAAAACCTCGTGAGAGAGGAAACACGATTACCTAGTTTTTCTAAACTTTTAGAAAAAGATTGTTTAAGATTAAAAAAAAAAAAAAAACATATGTTGTACAATAACTGTTTAAGATTAAACTATTTATTTATCTTTTTCTTAATTGCACCGATTGTTTTAATTAAGCAATGGTATGTTCATACCATAATAATAATAATATTATTATTATTATTAGGTTAGATGGTCAAAAAATATAAAGAACTTTACACTTTTTTACAATTTGGGTAACATACTGTGTGCGTGTGTGTCAAAAACAATTGGTTTAGTCAACTTTTCCTAATTAAGTGTTAGACATAATTAATTTTTATAATTCTAGAATTTTCTTTGAAGAGTATATATACTTCCTTTGTTATAATGGTGTAGGGAGAGAATTAAAGGAGAAACAAAAAAAAAAGGGTGATCTTGCTGAGATTGAAATGGAAAGTAGAGAAAAGGAAAAAAGAAAAAGAAGAAGAAAGAGAGGAAAAAAAAGGTAGAAAGGGGAGAAAACCTCGTGAGAGAGGAAAAAAAAAGGATATTCTTAAATTCACTCACAAAATCAATTTTCTCACTCTAGTGTGAGAATACTTTCTTCACACCCTATTAAATCTTAAAAAAATCTTACAATTCACCCCAGCAGCAATGGGGTGAGTTTATTGAAACAATATATATACGATAAAATTTCATTGCTAAAAGTAAAAACATTAAATAATGTTAATTTTTTTTCATCAAGATAAAACATAATAAATAAAATTTACATCATTCTTAATAAATTTCATCTAAATAGTACCTCCAAGATACAAAATGTTGATTGTCATAAATAAGTTTTAGTAATTATATGATATTTTATATAATCTTTTCTTAAATGGTTATTATTCATATTTTAGATTTATTTTTATCTTTATCAAATAAGTAAATATATGTAATACTTAATTCACTACGCTATATTTTAGGTTAAGATTAACATAACTTTGATTTTTGATGGGGTGAGAAGGCGGATTATGTGGGTGTATTTAAGAACACCCCAAAAAAATTAGGCAATCGAATGAAAGAAAAGAAAAAAAAATATAAAAGTAATTGTGATCCGTCTTCATTTGTGATTTGAGGTAGGGGAAAAAATACTCCAATGAGTCTACTTAATTTCATTCTCATCCCATTTTATTTGCGTGAATATTTTCACATATGCTCATTACCCTGAGATGTGACTTTGAAGTGTTCATTATTCGTATTTCGTTACCTTGAGATGTGACTTTGAATTGTTCATTAATGTTCATAATTCATTGATTTCAATTATTATGTGTTTGTTATAATGAATAATTTTGGGTAGAATTCATGTATTGTTAATGAGCCTATTGGACTGTGTGCTCACTCCATTCTATACTCTATTTTGCAAGTTTGATGAAGATTGAAATCGGTACTTGGAGTGATTGATATGTAGCGATAGGAATTATTATATGCGAAATTCTTATGTATTAATATTTATATTTATATAATTTGTTGATTATATTCGGGAAAAGGGTCGTGTAGATCCACTGGCCATAATTTTGAAAGGTTTCTTTGTATATTTTATCTTTTTCTTTGTAAAAGAATTCTTATTATTGTGGATTTGGATTTCGATAATTAAATAAATTCCCTTAATTTTTATATTGTTATAAAAAAATCTCACTATTTTACTTAAAATCTATTATTTGCGATCCGAAATTTGGGTTGTGACAACTTGGTATCAGAGATTAGGTATACAACAACCTTTCAACTTGGCATAGGACCTACATTATTCTTGTTGTGCCATGTGTTTGCTGGACTATCTTTGATTGCATGATATTTTTAGGGTGTTTTTAAATGCACCCACGTAATCCGTCTTCTCACCCCTCCAAAAGTCAAAGTTATGTTAATCTTACACGAAATTTTTAGGGTGTTCTTAGACGAAATTTTTAATGAAATTTATTAAGAATAATGTAAATTTTGTTTATTATGTCTTATATTAATGAAAAATTTAATATTATTTAATGTTTTTACTTTTAGCCACAAAACTATATTGTATTTACATTGTTTTAGTAAACTCACCTCACCACTAGGTGAAGTACAAGATTTTTTAAAGATTTGAAGGGGTGAGAAGAAAGTATTCTCACACTGGAGTGAGAAGACTGATTATGTGGTGCATTTAAAAACACCCTTCTTTTATTCTATTGAAAACATAAATAATAAATAAATTTATAAAAATACGAGATTTTACAAGTTTAAATATAATTATAGAGGAGATAGTTGGAACCAATTTTCTCTTTCATTTTTTTTGTATCTTTAGGAGGCGTGTTTCCTTATTTTAGTGAGATATAATATAAATTTGTCGTAACTGTAAAAGATTTGATTTGGATAAATATCTTACAAATAGATCTTAAACAATTAAGTAGGTTAAGACTAATTAGTAAGAGCATTTCATTTTTCAAAATTAAAATAGCAATTATGAGAAATTTTAGTAATTTTGTCGAAAAAATTAACCGTGATGGCTTTATTATATTTTAGAAATTCTTTAACTAATAATAGAATCTATCTCCACCACAACAATAAAATTAATAACCTTTCCCAAAAATCTACTATTTCTATTGATCAATTGATCTCTAATAATAATAATAATAATAATAATTTTTTAACAAATTTTAGATAATCTTTAAATCGCCGCCCCCCCCCCCCCCCCCCCCCCCTTCCCCCTCTTCTCTTTTTGAAATTTTAAACTATTTGCTGTGACTGTGATTGTAATGAAAAGGAAAGAGAAGCTCTTTGGACATGTTATCGAGATGGAGAGGCTCGCTTTAAGTATTTATTAATACTAGTTTTGACACACATTTTACTCATGTATAACATAATAGTTATTAATTTCTCACATAAAAAGCATATGATTATATATGGTTAAGTGGTAATTAGATGAGTTTTTCATACTAAAGTCTTGTATTTAAATCTTTGCACCAACAATAATATTTTATAATTTCTAGTGCGATAAGAATAATTTTGTCCTATCAAAACTCTGTCTTCACAATTAATAGTAGAAGATAAGTGGTGCCTAAGAAA
This sequence comes from Lonicera japonica, assembly GCA_021464415.1. Lineage (NCBI taxonomy): Eukaryota > Viridiplantae > Streptophyta > Magnoliopsida > Dipsacales > Caprifoliaceae > Lonicera > Lonicera japonica. The sequence continues at coordinate 100,661 of JAKCWG010000767.1, forward strand.
ATTGGTATTTGAGAGGGAGTGAATTTATATTGGAGGATTTGAATTGATGCCCTCTGAAATTTTATAGGGTAGTGTTAGCATGGAGCCTCAGTTACATACATGAACTTTCAAAATGATAAATAACTTAAATCTAGTATCATTTAAAAAAGTTTCAAACTTCATAATGTAGGGATATCTAGAAGAAAAAAATAGAAAAAGAAAAAGAAAAAAAAAGTAAACGTTTAATTTAGAATGGAGGGGGTAATTGACATTTTCCTTAAAATTTAATTTATCTCGTTTTAGTTCTCAAAGTTTGAGCCGCTTCTCACTTTCATCCAAATTAGATGGCCCATCAATTTTATGGATGGAATATCCATTTTTTAGACAGATTATCAATATGCGATATGGATTTTCCGTTTAAACAATGGATGGATATCAAATTTTAGATAAAAATGAGATGGGACTTAAACCATGAATATGAAAATAATATAAATGTTACTTTAAAGATCGAAGTGTGAAAAAAAAACATCGAATTTCACGAATTAAAGTCAATTATAAAGTCCCATTCTCATGCTTTTGGACTTACACATACTAATTAGGCCAGGGTTTGAATTCGAACTTTAAATGAAGCTGGTCGTGGCCTTTAGCCGGCCTAAATAAATATTTTATGCATTCACTGGGCTAAATACACAGCCCAGATCAATTAGGCTTGAGGTGACCGGCCCAGCTAAGCCCAAACCATGGGCCTATTCCGAAGGCTTTGACCAAGTCGATGTATCTAGATAATAAAGAAATCTCCTACTCAATTAAACAACTAGACAAGATAAAGTTTAAAGAATTATTCTCCCAAATGTTCTAGTTGCTGACAGACTTGCATTTGTCCAACTACACTACGATGCTTAACTCTACTCACTTATTATATATTATACTATATAAAGGCTCTTATATCATGAACCCTAGATTAAGGTCGATATCCTTGGGCCCTTGCAAATCAGAAGAGACCGAAATGGATACCACATGATGGTGGTTGACCTATCAGAAGAGACCGAAATGGATACCACATGATGGTGGTTGACCTTTAGACCAACTAGATAGAGGCTAAGCCTATATTCCAGGTCACAACTAAGGGGGCATCCAATTCTTGCGAGAACACGTTGTCGGTCTAACTTTGTTACCTTAGCTTGGTCAACAGCCTAGTTTCCTAGGCCTCCTCCACAATATATCGAGTCCTCAAAGCTTTCTTTTATAAGAACGAGGACAATACTGGAGCCTAGAATTCCTCTATAAGAACAAGGACAATACCAGACCCAAAATTCGAGCTATTTTGTTTAAGGTTAGGGGATCAAATACACGCTTACCCAACATAATGCCATTCATACTTGTAAAGGCTAGAAATAGCTGCTCATATTACACTTTACCCCATAAAGTCTAAACTAACCAAAACATGAGTAAGGTGGGCGGAAGAGTTAGATGAGATCCCAAGACCAGCCCCGTGCCAATCAGTGGGCTAACACGCTTCCAAATAGGTTATGGGAAAAATTAGACACTTGCAAGTGGGAAAAAGGCCTATAAGTACAGTTGGGTCCACCCGAACATTGATGGCTAAAAAACAGGATATACAGATCCAAGAAAATCTTGGAGAAATCTCCCAACCAAATGAGGAATGCAATTTTGTCCTAAGACATGTAGGCGGTGTTTGGTTAATGTTTCTAGACAAATTTTTTAGATAACTTTTTAAAAATTTGGTGTTTGGTTGAATGTTTTGAGTCAGAGTTTTTATGTTGAAAAGTGAATTTAGTTTTGTTTGACTTTTTTTTAACTAATGAAAAAAATGCATAAAAAATTTCAAAAAATAGTCACAATGGATCTTATTTTATAGATCTCGATGAGTAGGTTTCAAATATATATTTTTTATTATTTTTGGATTTTTGGATTTAAAGTTATGGCGTTTTAAAAAAAAAATTAGAGAGAGAAAGTATAGTGAAACAAATTTTAGGAAGTGTGAAAGTAGAGTTGATTTTGAGTTGAGTTTTTAAAATTTTGAGGAAAAAAAAAAGAGAGCAACCAAACACAACCGTAGGGTCCCAGCACCTTAGCAGGGCTTCAACCTGAGTGGGACCATACAGAGTGTTAGTACTGGAAAAGGCAAGATGATTGGAACCGTATGGCTTGAGGAATTAACTATAAGTCCGCTCTCGAGCTCTTAGAGTGAAGTGCACCTCCGTAAGTATTTTCAGTAGATCTTAGCAACATTTTCGTAAGTATTTAGGGTCGTCATCTAGCAGTCTTAGGTTCAAAAAAATTGCAAGTCTTTTTGTTTGTTTCTTGTGTTAAAATTTTACGCAATCAGCTTATATGGAGTCTTCAAGTAATAAGTTACATCAAAATATAACCCATCCAACCTCTGACCTAACTCATTCTAATGCTTAGATTAATCATTGAATTTAGAGCAACAAAATACACTATAAGTATTAGGAAAATCATTCAAAGCATATCAGTTTGTGCATAAATCTTTTGGGCCTACGTACAAATTGGTTAATCATCCTCAAAGTGAAAAGTATTTAGGTATTTTGATCATCTAATTAAGCAAACTTGATTTAAGAGAAATTAAGATTTTAGTTTCATCAAGCTGAGACTGAGATCGCTTAACCACCTTAAACTTTGACGCGGCGAAAATACTTCCGTGCTTAGGTACCTAAGTGTAGGTTGTCAAGTTATAATACTTGGTAAGTCCAAGTGTCAAACTACAAGGATAGTCGGAAAGACGATGTGGTGATTACGAGTCTAAAGCTTTGTTAAGAGAATTTTATTGGTTAATTTTAGTTGTTGGTTTTAAAGTCTTGCAATAAAAATTAAAGTGTGAAAAGATTAAGGTATTATAGAATTCATCTACATTTTAAAGTTATGGAGAATCAATCTCATTCAAAGTTCTTAATGCAATTCCTAATTGTTGCGTATCTTACATTTTTCTAAGTAAAAGGGTGTAGAGCAAAAGTAATCCATTCCCATATAAATGACATATAAAGAAAGGGTATAAGTAAAACTCAATACAAGTGTATCTCTCATTTTTATCTTGTAATAAAGGGTGTTAAGCAAATTTATGGTGTTTCTATGAATATTCAAAGAATAATCATGCTTGGTAACGAAAAGTATCTCATTCATAAAAAGAATGGACATAGGCTAGTAAGAAATAATACATATATCATCTCCTCATTAATGTTTGAGATCTATGTATACAAGACATACAAAGTCAAATCATCATATGAAAATTATCTTACTAGCTTATGAATGGTTGATTAAATGGAGAATATGAATGATTCAACAAGTATTTAGCAATACTAATAATGGAATGACAATTAAACTTACATAATTAATGCATTGCAAACTTCATCTTTTAACCTTAGTAAAGAAATTTATTCCATAATAAATGTAGAAACAAGAATTATAAACGTGAACTCTATTTCCCTTTCTAAAAACTATTACAAGCTCTCTATAAATTGAGAAATGAGAAGTAATTAATAAAAGATATCTTCCAACACAACAATGAAGACTATAAATAGAAATGTTGTGTTGTCTACCTCCCATCTCTCCAATAAAAACCTAAAAATAAGTAATGCTTTTTTTATTTTTATGGATAAATCCACTATCTTGGATGCCTTTTGTCTCATGAAAAATTTCACTATCTTGGATGCCTTTTATCCCATGAAAAATTTCACTACATATCTTGGATACCTTTTGTCTATGGATAAATCCACTATCTTTGATATCTTTTATCCTATGAAAAAATCAACTATCTTGGATGTCTTTTGTCCCATGGATAATTTCACTATTGGATTAAATACAATATTTCTTGAGATTTAAAGATACCAAAATAAACACCAAATATGCCTTTCCAAGCAATGTTAAATACAAAAGTGATACGAGATTAATTGCGAAATAAGTTGGCAAACCAAGTAATTTTAAAAAGATAAACGCGTCAAACAACTCCAAAAATAAACGCATGAATGACAATATTATGCGTCTTTCAAACTTCTTTAAATTTACAAGTACTTTGGTTTTTGTAAATCTATATATATCATCAATCAAGGCCTATTTCTAACTTTAATTTAGAATTCTAGTCACTTAATTCTAACTTTAATAACTTTAGTAAAGAATCATTTTAATTTGGAATTCTAGTCACTTACTTCTAACTTTCACAAATTTAGTCACTTTTAAAAGTTTAGAATTCTTGGCACTTATTTCTATCTTTAATTCTAGTCACTAAATTCTAACTTTAATTTAATTTAATAACTTTAGAATTATAGATTCTTTACTGATTTTAATACATGCTAACAAAACATTAAATAACTTTATAGCGTATTTTTATTTTAACATTGATAATTTATCATATAAATCTTCCAAACAATTTATTAAATTAAATTGTATCATTTATTGATAAACAAATTTACAAATTAGCTAACAATAAACTAATTTTCAAAAAGTTTGATAATTTTTGCAACAAAGCGGGTGCTAAATATTCATACAAAAGTAGTGAAGAAACAAAAAAATAATTACATTTGAGATACGTTTGATAACACTATGGAAATATTTAAAAAAAATGCATTTTTATGAGACGGTAGAAAAAAAGTTCAGAGATATGGTGAGATGTGATCTCTTAATTTTTTTCATGTAAAAAATTTCGTTGTGTAGTCTTAAAGAACTTTTTTAAAAAATAAAATAAAATAAAGAATAATGACATCTACTGAGAGCAAATATAAACATGGATAATGACAATAAATGTGATGTCACAAAAGATGGAAAGACACTATGAGAATGACTATTACATCTAGAGGTAGAGGGTCTTCTAAACATTACTTTATAGGTATCATGTTATCATTTTTTACTTGAGGCAATAGGTTAAAAGAGTCTCTTCCATAATTATACCTAAAGGAAATGACATGTAGCTTATATTTTTCATTCCAAAATAAAGACACTCATTTTTCTTTACCTAAAATACCTTTCATCAACTTCTTTATTTTTCCTGAAAAATAAATTTGTCACCACCCGCCACAACCACCATTACTATATCCCTCCGCAGCTCTGGCAAGAATTATCGGAGTGTTATGACCTCACTGAAACTCCGGTATAGGCATTGCAAATCTGTTTTTACACTAAATTGATTGCGACTAATAATACATATATTGATACAAATCTATTTTTGCCTTAAATTTGCAAACAACAAATGATTCATATTTTAGTGCAAATATGTTTTTGTATTAAATCCTCAAGCAACTCATGATTTTTTTTAGTGCAAATAAGTTTTTTCACTTAATCAACAATAAACTAATGATACCTATTTTAATGCAAATTTAGTTTTACGATGAATCTGCAAGCAACAAATTATACATATTTTAGTGCAAATCTTCTTTTGCACTAAATTCTCAAACAACTCATAATATATTTTTTGTGCAAAACTGTTTTTGCATTAAATCCGCAAAAGTTAAGGCTATAAATTTTATGTTTTTGCAACAAATCCGTAGACAAATTAAGATATGAATTTTTATACAAATTCATTTTTGCACTAAAAATGGAAGCAATCAAAGATGTAAATTTGAGTGCAAATTTATTTTTGCACTATATAAAATTTCTTGCTGGAGGTATATCAATGGTCATTGGAGCTCCGGTGGGTAGTGGTGGCAGAAGTAGTTAGTGAGACTTAGTAACTACCAATTGTAATAAAGAAATAAAAGATTGTAATAAGGGTATAATTGACCATTCAAAAAAAGGGGGTGTATCCTTTTAGTGAATAAAAAATTAAAAATTGTCTTTGTGATTAAAAGAAATTGTGGAGGAAGTCCTCTATCTAGTTTGGAATAATAAGGTATCCTTAACTTGAATATTATTATAGAGGGCATACTTAGAACCCATTTTCTCTTTTTACTTTAATATTTCATTTTTAAATCTTCAAAATATTTTAACTTTTAATTTATAATTCCATTTTCAATAAAATTTATAAGTTAATGATATTAGCACTCCACAAAAGTATTCGGACACTCCAAAATCATCTTTAGTAACACTTTATATGGATCACTTGAACACTTTTTTGTCACTAAAAATGATTTTAGAGTGTTAGAATACTTTTCGTGTGATTCTATTATCATTACCCAATTGATTTTGTTAAAAAATATTTGTCAAGATCTATCAAACAAGATCCATATTCTTTATAATTTTTTAATTTAAAAAGTTCATGAATAATATCACTAACAATTTTATTGACAACACTATTGGAGATAATTTTATTTTTTTTAGAACTCGACTATAAACAAGATTTTAATGTCACGTATGAATCATATATTTATATACATGCTTACATATTCATGTTTTTCATAGATCTAATTTATGTTACCATTTTGAGTTGCTCTAAATTAATATGAGAGGAAAATATTTCATAAAACAGCTCAACTTATTTTACAATTTAACACAAATCAATTAATTTCGCTACCATTTTCCGTTTTCTTATCAAAGAAGATTAATAATTACACGTCACTTTTCACTTTCCACCTCACGCGCAATAATGTTACTTTCTCCGTCTCTCAAAGCACCCTTAGTTATTAATATACTCACAATCAGCTCACTCTCTATCTCTCAAATCTAAAATAGACGACCAAGACAAGGAATTTGCAGATCCAAGAAAATCGAAGAAGATCTCTGATTTGTCGCTCACAGTAAGACCGAATCGTATTTGGTAAGTTTATGTTATATGCATATGTACGTGTGTGTATAGTGTCTGATCCACTGAAATTTGTCTAGATATGTGAAGATGTATTAAATTTTTTGTGTAGATTTATGCAGATGGACTGGAATTGGTTGCATGCATGTAGTGCTAGAAACTGAACCGAAATCGACCGACGCTAACAGCCTAAGACCAACACCATATATACATATAGTCCATAAAAAAATTAATATACAAAATGCATTTGATTGTTCAAAATGACTTAACAATCAATTTTTTATACATTAACCTAAAATCATTGAACCATTGACAAATATTGTTGCTAACATATCATTGTGTTCTAGTTTTTGTGGCAATTTATATATATAATAAGGAAGTAATGGTTTTGAATCTTAAATTTGTAACTGATAAAAAATTGTGTTGTGGAGATTGCAAGATGCTATTTTTTGAGTTACGACGTAGTCTAAATAATAATAAAGAGTAATTTTTGAATTTAAAAAATTTGTAAACGATAAAAAAAATTGTAGCTGAGAGATTGTAAGATACTTTTCCAAAAGTTAGATAGCCTTTGGCATGGGTAACATATATTAAGCAGTGCTTTTGGCAACTGGTCTCTTGATAGTAACAAAATATTTCTGTTTTCACTTTTTGTTTACAGAGAATGGAGGGAAGGAAATGGGAAGATATGGAAACGGATTGCTTGGTGAATATATTAGGGAGAGTGGGAATAGAGTCACTTGCATTGGATGTAGCATTTGTTTGCAAATCTTGGTACAAAGCTACTCTCAATCCTCTCTGTTGGCAATCTCTTATTTTCCCCAGCGATCTTGAAGATTCAAGATTTCCATGGTCTGTTAACCGTGGAGGTTTGATAAAGGGTGCAGTGAATCGTAGCCAAAGAAGTGCAACTAGACTTGCTCTTCCCGACGATTGTAGTAACGAGGATATTATTTATGCCTTGGAGGAGTAAGTATTTAAATTATGCATGCTACTACACATATGGATTTCGATATCGTGCATAGTCACGTGATTTATATATCTCCAATTATATAAAACCGGAAGGGATTTCAATTCGTTGGCTTTGAAGCTGTATCAGGATTTTTTTTTCTTTTGATTCTGCCTTCCGTGCTTTCATCTCATAAAAGTTACGTTGGCATACGCATGTAATGCAATGGTTATAAAGACCCCCAACTGCTGGGCCACTTATTACTTTTCTAATTTTTTTTTTCATTTATATCACTTATTTCTACACTGCACGCACATCGTGTGTGTACGAATTATGGTAGGAAATGGAAATGAAATGGTTAATTATAAGGGGAAGGAAATGAATGGGTTTATTTTTATTATTGTTTGGATAACTAGGAATGTAAAAGAAAGAAATGTAAATAACTTTTGATTTGATAGAAAGAAGAAAAGAAAGGGAAGTAATGTTATACCAAATTATGTTAACAAATTAGGGCACTAGAGTAAATAATTCGTTAAAAAACTTTTCATTTCCATTCTAATATTAGACGGAAACAAAATAGAGCAATAGAGAGGATTGACGATTCCTTTGTTTCCTTTCCTTTACTTTTTATTACCTCAATCTAAACAAACTTAATTTTGTCAATCATTAATACTCGTATAATTATACAAATGTATTGTATAAAGATAAATATTCTTATCTTTTATTGAAAAACAAAATCTGAATGAGTGCGAAATTAATATATTTTATAATTGTATTACGTAATTGTTGTATATACTTTTCTAACACAGGTGTCCCTCATTGAAACTTCTGAAACTACCTTCTTCTGTGATTTATAACCGTGGAGGTTTCATAATTCCTAGCATGATCAACAAATTGACGAATATAGAGACATTAATACTTCAATTCAGCCGAGATTTGGAAGAAATAATAGCCCAAGTAAGCCTTCATTGCAAGAACTTCATTCAACTATCTGTAGCAAATGATAACATTTCTAGTGATGCGGCAATTGCAATTGCAACTCTCTTGCCGAACATAAAAGGCTTAGCTCTGAGGCGATGCGAACTTCAAAGAAGTGATTTGGTGATTATTCTAAATGGCTGCAAAAAACTTGAGTATATGGATGTTAGTAATTGCATAGGTTTTGAAAGTGACGACGCCGAGATATTGAACCTTGCCTCACATATTACAACTTTCAAATGCGAGGGTTCGTGTCTTTATGATGATTATTATGATGGATTTGGGCTATGCAGTCGTGATGTTGATTGTTATTATGGCTCCGATGGTTATGGCTATGATTAATTAAGAGTTGGGACGTACATGGACATTTTCAAGGCTATGATATTAAGTCCCTTTCAAGAAACTCAGGATGATGTAATGAATGGATTTAAAATTTTGTTATCTGTTCTTGTTGATTTTCATGTTCAGATATTTTATTAATGTCAACTATATATTTGTTTCTACTTCGATTTTATTTCTTTAAATTTTGCTTTTTTATTTGTTGGATATATAGATATCTTTATTTTTCCCTTTCATTTAATTCAAGTTAGGCCAGGCAATAGTTCTGTTTCATGCTGATTTTCGTTTCAGTTTCGTATCAGGTTAAATTCGCATTGTGCGAGAAAGAGTTTCATTAATACACGATTTATTTATAAATGGGTACGTAGAAAGAGCTGGGTTTAGTCAAAACAACTCTATCAAGAATGGGCTAAATACTAATTAATTTACCCCGTTGCATGTATACACGTGTGAAAAAACCTTGTGCTACAATAATTGTGTATGAAATGGAGATCCAATCAATTTAATTTGAAGAAGGAATTAAGTAGATCAAAGAAGAAGAAAAGTGAATGTTAATTCAAGGGTCCACCATTAACTTGGCATCATGAAAGCAGATCCACTAGCAACAGTTAATTTCCAGTCTCACATTATTTAATCTGGCGAGGTTTGAGTGGCGGCCTTTCTTGCTAGCTTCACGTACCAGTGGCGGCGCTGCTAGAGCAGGGCCCAAGTCCATTAAGTCAAGTTTTCAACTTAGCATTAACAGAAAATTTTATTTCTATTTATTGTAATGTTGATTTGCTAGAGAGAATAATATAGGGAGATTGTCTTGTAAGAAGGTTATTTCTTGTAAGATGCTAGTTACGGTTTGAGAGGGTTTAATTTGGGAATTGTCCAAATTAATAGAGAGGTTGTTGATTGAATATTGAGTGTGTAAATTCTTAAAAATTTAATACAATTCTCTCCTTTTTCACGTGAAAGACCCGAAGTGTATCCACGTTATTTCCGGTATTTTTCTTCTTTATTTTTGTGTTCAATTATCATTTTGTTTTATCAATTTTCTATAGTTGCTTCTTGTTGTTTTGATTTTCGTTAAAAATCTTATATTTGTCGATCATAGGAATTTCACCCACCAAGAAAGAAATTTCTCCAAATATAATTAATGTGAAATTTTTAAAACTTGAAGTAAAACTCACACTAAACTTCGCATGACAGGTCTAATTACATGTTTATTGTTTACATGAATAAATATTATTTTTATTTGTACAAAATATATTTTTATTTTTTTATCGGAAACGATGCTATTAATATATATGAGGAGAAGAGAGAGACTGTTCGCGGGCCCAACGGAAAAACTCTGGACCTTTCTTTTGCAATTCCCAATATCATCTTGTGCAACTTCATTAATTATTTCATTAAATATTGATTAATAAAATTCAAGATCTTCATATTGTTAGAAATGTTATTATATATATTACGTTTTAGTATTGTTTTATATTTCCTTTTTCGATCATTGTCATTATATATAACTTTATAAATAGAGTTTTCCTCTATTAATATAAAGTGTTTCTCTTTATTTATAACTATAGCCTCAATCACGTCATTAAACTTCGAAACCTTAAGCTTACAAAATCAAAATTTTGATCACTTTTTTTTAAAGAAAATCCACTAGGCCCTTAGGCACTAGGGTGCTGCCAAAAAATATTAAAGATTAAGGGTTACAAAAGCCCACCCTATAAGCTTAAGAAAGGAAATGTACATACACTTTATAGGCCAAAAAACAAACCTATGATAAAAGAAAAAATTGGTTCTAACTATCTCCTCTATAATTATATTTAAACTTGTTAAATCTCGTATTTTTATAAAATTTATTTATTATTTATGTTTTCATTATATTAAAAGAAAAGGAGGATGATAGTTTAGATAAGTAAGATTTAAAATAAAAATTTTGGGATTACCTTAAATTTGGAAGGTTGATCATTTATCTTTAGAACATATATGTGTGTGTTGAATATGAAATATATATATATATATATATATGTATGTGTGTGTGTCAAGGACAATTGGTTTAGTCAACTTTTCCTAATTAAGCGTAGACAAAATTATTTTTTATAATTCTAGAATTTCTTTTGAAGAGTATATATAGTTACTTTGTTATAATGGTGTAGGGAGCGAATTAAAGGAGATACAAAAAAAAGGGTGATCTTGCTGACTGCTGAGAGTGAAATGGAAAAGTAGAGACAAGGAAAAAAGAAAGAGAAAAGAAGAAAGAGAGGGAAAAAAAGTAGAAAGGGGAGAAAACCTCGTGAGAGAGGAAACACGATTACCTAGTTTCTCTAAACTTTTAGAAAAAGATTGTTTAAGATTAAAAAAAAATGTTGTACAATAACTTTTGAAGAGTATATATAGTTACCACTTTATTAAACTATTTATTTATCTTTTTCTTAATTGCACCGATTGTGTTAATTAAGCAATGGTATGTTCATACCATTATTATTATTATTATTAGGCTATAGGCTAAATGGTCAAAGAACTTTACACTTTTTTACAATTTGAGTAACATACTGTGTACGTGTGTGTCAAGGACAATTGGTTTTGTCAACTTTTTTTTTAATTAAGTGTAGACATAATTAATTTTTATAATTCTAGAATTTTCTTTGAAGAGTATATACACTTACTTTGTTATAATGGTGTAGGGAGAGAATTAAAGGAGAAACAAAAAAAAAGGGTGATCTTGCTGAGATTGAAATGGAAAGTAGAGAAAAGGAAAAAAGAAACAGAAACGAAGAAAGAGAGGAAAAAAAAAGGATGTTTTTAAATTGACCCACAAAATCATTTTTCTCACTTTAGTGTGAAAATATTTTCTTTACACCTCATCAAATCTTTAAAAAAATCTTCCAATTCACCCCAGTAGCAATGGGGTGAGTTTATTGAAACGATATATAGATGATAAAATTTAATTGCTAAAAATAAAAACATTAAATAATATTATTTTTTCATCAAGATAAAACATAATAAATAAAATTTACATCATTCTTAATAAATTTTATTAAAAATTTCATCTAAATAGTACCTCCAAGATACAAAATGTTAATTGTCATGAATAAGTTTTAGTAATTATATGATATTTTATATAATCTTTTCTTAAATGATTATTATTCATATTTCAGATTTATTTAAAAAATTTATTTTTATCTTTATCAAGTAAGTAAATATAATACTTAATTCACTACACCGAAAACATGAAAAATCAATTTGTTGTATGTAAATATATGTTATCTTTTGTGAAAAGGGAAAAAATGAATTAGAAAAATAAAATAGTTTTCAAAAAAATAAATTATTTATCAAAATATTTTGTTACTTTCGATTTCTATAATATTTAATTTTTCAGAGATTCTAGAAAACGATTTCCTTACAAAATATTAAAATTATAGAGATTTTCTCACAAAACTATTTCATTTTTCAATATTTTTTTACGAGTTAAGAAATTAAATATTGTAACAATAAAAGCGCAACATACAATACATATTTATATATATGGGTGAGGTTTTAATGGTTACTTTTCTTTTTACCCATGGGTGGTTATTGTAATATTAATTATTGGATGAAAAATCAATGGTTGAGATCAAATGTAGTTGGCTAACATAATTAATGCACTTTAGAGAAATACAAAGTATTAAATGCAAGGTTAAGTGGGTAACTTGTTATTACCTGATGACATGGCATTTTTTTTCTATTTAATTTTAAGGAATAATAAATTAGATATTCATTACATTATTTTGTAATTCCAATACATGATATCTGATGGGTAAATATTAATTTACCATTGGCCTACAAAAATAAAAAATAATTTTACCATTGGCCTACAAAAATAATATTCTCCACTTTCTTTTTTATTCCACACTTTTCTTTAAATAATTATCTCACTCCATTATATTCCACACTTTTCTTTAAATAAATATCTCACTCCATTATATTCCACACTTTCCTTTAAATAATTATCCCACTCCATTATATTCCACACTTTCATTTAAATAATTATCCCACTCCATTATATTCCACACTTTCCTTTAAATAATTATATCACCTAATTTCAAAAAAAATTGCCTTTTGCCCTTCATTTTTATCAAATTTACCTTTATTGCCATTCTCCATTTACCTATAAATACCTCCCACCATTCATTCATTCAACACACAACAAAAACACATCTTTCTTCTCATCCAACACCATCATTCTCTTCCAAAATTCATCCTTCTCTTCCAAGAAATATAAACCCAAAATAGGAGGGTCTTATACTCTCCCTTTTCATACCCCAAAAAATACCAACAACCCTTATACACTTTCTCTCCAATATATTTTTTTTTATCTTCTTGAAATATTTGTAATCCTAATTCTATATTTATCAATAGAATTAAGGAAATTATAGAGAGATGTTGGTTGCTTGTATTATCATCCAAGTTAATTGCCTTTGAGCTAATATAATTCTATATTTATCAATAGAATTAAGGAAATTATAGAGAGATGTTGGTTGCTTGTATTATCATCCAAGTTAATTGCCTTTGAGCTAATATAAAGCAAGCACACACAAAAGGAGGACGTACTGCCGGATTAGCATAAGCGCTACCGGGGGAACCTACCTTGAAAAAAATGTCTTGTGTTCATTATTGTACCGCATTTATTTTTTTTATTCACTAATATTCACTTGTTGATTGGTTAAATATCTATTTCTAGATTTTGACACCATCAGTTGGCGCTGTCTGTGGGAAAGACAGTTTCTCAAAGTCACACACCTCTCATAAAGGTACGAAAGCACCCAAAATTTATTATATCTTCTAGACGAACGCAGCCAGACCCCATACTGGCTCTATAAGAGCAACAAGCTGCTCTTCAAGTCCAAATTGACAGACTCTTAGCCCAAAGAAAGAGTCCCCGAGCTAGCTCAAGAAGTAAGTCGTTTTCAGTCTCCGCTTTTGCTAATGCTCACCCAATCTTTCCACGAGTCCCAGTCAGAGAAAGACTCGGAGACCGTGGCAGAAGATTTGGGATGAGTTGTAGCAGAACTGCCGAGCTTGAATCCCACCACTCCAGCTCTACTAGGGAGACCTCTTATGAAGAAATGTCTGCCTCGCCTCCTCCCCCACCAGTAAGGGACCCACGGATTAATGTGATTCGTGAGAGGCGCTCAGATGAAGCTTTGCGATATCGGAGCCCAAGCGTAGGCCTATCTCCTCTCCCGTCAGCCCAGATACCAGGGCGAGAGGTAGAAGTTAGACCTAGGGGATCCGTTTTTGATAGGATCTCTCGTAAAGAGTCGGTTGAAGAAGTCGAGAAAAGACTGATGTCAAGGATGGAGGCCCAAATGGCAGAAATGATGAAGACCGTGGGTCGTCTGACATGTAACTCGACAGCAGCTCTGGTTAGGGACTCTAAATCTCCTTTTGCAGATCACATTCAAAATTGCCTGGTTCCCAAAGAATTTAGACTCCCAGCGCTGGAATGCTACGATGGAACCACTGACCCTGCGGATCATTGGCAACAATACGAAAACATGATGGGGCTCCAGATTGTCCCAGATGGCATAATATGCAGAGCCTTCGTTACCACTCTTAAGGGGGCAGCCCGAACATGGTGCAACAGCCTGCCACCGGGGTCGATCTCAAGCTCACAGGAGCTCAGTACCAAGTTCATTTCACATTTCATGAGAACCAAGCGGCAGTCCAAAACCTCTGCTCACCTCTTCACCATAAAGCAGGGGTCTACCGAGAGCTTGAAGGAATATGCTCGCCGTTTTAACCAAGAAAGTCTCATGGTCTCCGACCTAAATGAAGGAGTGGCTGTAGCAGCTTTCATGAAGGGAGTAACCTCCCCATACTGCCTTATGACTCTGGCAAGAATGGCCCCAAAGACCATGTCCGAGCTCTTGGATGAGGTCAACAAGAAGATCGGCGTGGAAGAAACTCTGCAAGGAAGGAACTTGTCAACCTTTTTATCCTCCTCCAAGCGCCAAAGAGGGGACACCCCACCCCGTGGTCAAGAGAGAGAGGGTAAAAAAGGTAAGAAAGAATCAGACAAGCCTGAGCTAAGAGAAGGCAAGGCACGCCAACAGTTTACCCCCTTGACTGCCCCTTTAGGTGAGGTCTATGCCCAATTAAACCCAGGGCAGCTCCCAGAGGCTCGGAAGATGAATGTATCTAAAAAAAATGGGACACGACCAAGTATTGCCGGTACCATAAGGACCACGGTCATGAAAAAGATGATTGCTGGAACTTGAAGGAAGAAATTGAGAAGCTCATTCAAAGAGGGAAACTCAGGCAATATGAAGATAGAAAGAAAGGGACTCCTCTAGAAGCCAAAGGGAATGCACCAGAAAATGAGATCTTCATGATTGAGGGGGGATCCTCCTATTCTGGAAATAGCAATCGGTCTAGAAAGGCTTACATCAGACAAGCCAAGTCCTCGAGCTTGAAAGCAGAAAGCTTCAACTTCAGACCTACCAACATGGTGAAGTACGATGTGACGGAGCTCGTATTCACTGACGAAGATATGAGCGGGGTAGAGTTCCCCCACGACGACCCTCTGGTAATAACAGCAATGGTGGGTAATCACAATGTCCATAGAATCCTCATTGACACATGGGCTACTTCCAACCTCATGTACTACAACGCCTTTAAGGCCATGGGTCTCACTACGGAGCACCTAACCCCTTCCTCGGTCACCCTGGTTGGTTTTTCAGGAGAAAATATTAAGTCTCTGGGAACAATTAAGCTCACTATAACCCTGGGAACAGCTCCAAAGCAGATCACCACAGTCGCCGAATTCTTGATACTAGATAGAGCTCCCCATTATAACACCATTCTTGGTAGGGGAACGCTTAATGAGATCAGGGCTGCCATTTTGACTTGTAGCTTAACCATGAGATTCCCTACCCCCCACGGAGTTGGAGAGGTCAAAGGAAATCAGGTTGAAGCTCGTAGCTGTCAGTTCGGGACGCTAAAAGAAGTCAGAACTATAAACATCACGGTAGTTGAGGTCAAAGTCACTGCTGAGAAAGAATTGATAGGGACAAAAGAGCCTAGCGACACAAAGATGTGGGAGATCGACACCTTAGATCCCAGAGATGAAGAAAAAGAGCTCCGTGGTGAACCAGTGGAAGACTTGGAAAATCTAGTTCTGGACCCCTCACAGCCCGATCGGATCCTAAAGATCAGTGATCGACTTTGCGCAGAGGTCAGAGAAAAACTTTGCCGATACTTACGGGCTAATGCTGATATCTTTGCATGGTCCCACGACGATATAAAGGGGTTGAATCCAGATGTCATGGTACACAGGCTCAATGTCGACCCCACTTTCAAACCCATGAGGCAGAAGAAAAGAAATTTTGCTGCAGAAAGGAATTTAGCTGCCAAAGAAGAGGTTCAGAAGCTCCTCCGAGCTGGTTTTATTCAAGAGGTCCACTATCCGAAGTGGCTCTCCAACATAGTGCTCGTGAAGAAACACAGTGGAAAGTGGAGAATGTGCGTGGATTTCAAAGACCTTAATAAAGCCTGTCCGAAAGACAGTTTTCCACTCCCAAAGATCGACCAACTTGTGGACGCAACTATAGGCCACGAAATGTTGAGTTTTATGGATGCATACTCTGACTACAATCAGGTCAAAATGGCTCCAGAAGATGAAGAGAAGACCTCCTTTATCACCAACGAAGGCACGTACTGTTTTAAAGCTATACTATTTGGTCTAAGAAATGCGGGAGCTACCTATCAAAGGGTGATGAATGCACTACTTAAAGACCAAATAGGCAGAAACATGGAGGTTTATGTTAATGACATGTTGGTTAAGAGCCTTAAAGCCTCAAACCATCTGGCCGACCTCAATGAAACCTTTGCAATACTCAGACAGAATGGCATGTCCCTCAACCCAGCCAAATGCGCTTTTGGAGTTAAAGGAGGAAAATTCTTGGGCTTTATGGTCACTCAAAGGGGAATTGAAGCTAATCCAGAAAAAATACAAGCCCTTATTGATATGAGATCTCCATCCAAACTGAAAGAAGTCCAGAGTTTAGAAGGAAGAGTGGCAGCTCTCAACAGGTTCATCTCCAGAGCAACCGACAAGTGCCACCCTTTTTTCAAAACTTTAAAGAAAGCTTTCGAGTGGACTGAAGAATACGAGCTAGCTTTTCAGCAGCTCAAACAATATCTCGGAATTCCTCCCCTCCTTAGCTCACCAAAAAAGGAGGAGGTTCTAAGTCTATACTTGGCAGTATCACGAACGGTAGTTAGTTCAGTACTAATGAGGAATGATGAAGGAGCTCAACTACCAGTGTATTACACGAGTAGAGCTCTGCATGCTGCCGAACTAAACTACCCAAGGTTGGAGAAGTTAGCCTATGCCCTGCGCATCACATCTCGAAAGCTAAGACCCTATTTTCAGGCCCACACCATAGATGTGCTCACTGATCAGCCACTGCGAAGAATTCTCGACAAGCCAGAACAATCAGGTCGTTTGGCCATCTGGGCCGTGGAACTCGGGCAGTTCGTGATTAACTACCGGCCTCGAACCTCGATCAAGGGCCAGGCAGTGGCAGACTTCATAGCCGAGTTCACTTACACAGAAGAAGAGGTTATCGAGCCACCAGAGCTATTGCTGCTCCCAGACTCAAACACTTCAACCCCTACCACCTCGATGAACTTGTTACCAGGAGTACCCATATGGGTCTTGCACGCCGATGGAGCTTCCAATCTACAAGGTTTTGGAGCTGGTTTGGTGCTAATCACTCCTGAGGCTAACACCCTGGAGATAGCATTGAAATTCTTGTTTAAGGCCTCCAACAACGAGGCTGAGTACAAAGCCATCATTTCGGGCCTAAGAATAGCTGGTGATCTGGGAGCAAAGCAGATGGTAGCCTATAATGACTCCGCAGTAGTAGTCGGCCAAATACTTGGGCACAATAAAACGAAAGAAGAATGCCTGGCCACGTACTTGACGAAGGTTAAAATGGCAGCTCAAAAGTACTCTAATTTAATTTTTATTAAGGTCCCACGAGCTCAGAACAACAAGGCAGATCACATAGTCAAGCTTGCCACGACTTTGGACTTACCAAAAGGGGTTCACGTTGAGTATCTGGAAAGAAAAGCCATAGATGAACCCTTGGAGTTAGATACGGCCCCAGTACAGGTTTGCAAATGCTGGATTGATCCAATTTTAAACTATCTCACTGACGGAACCCTCCCCGAAGATGGAAAGATGGCCAAAAGAATAAAATACATGTCAAACAGATATGTGGTCATCGAAACAACGCTGTACAAGAGGGGGTATGTCCTCCCTTTTTTACTCTGCCTACACCCACACCAAGCCCAAGCAACCCTGTTAGAGATTCATGAGGGTCTATGTGGGGGGCATCCAGCAGCTCGCTCACTGGCACTCAAGGTTGGCAGACAAGGCTATTTCTAGCCCACTATCCTACAAGACGCAAAGGAAATGGTAAAGAAATGTGACAAGTGCCAACGATTTGCCAACATTCAGCAGCTCCCAGCAGAACTTATGACCCCCGTTAGCAGCCCCTGACCTTTCTCTCAATGGGGTATGGACATAGTAGGGCCTTTAACTTTGGACAAAGGACAGACTAAGTTTGCAGTTGTGGCCATCGATTATTTCACCAAATGGGTTGAGGCTGAGGCATTGACAACAATCACCACCATGAAAATTCAGAATTTCGTGTGGAGAAATATCATCTGTCGTTTTGGTCTCCCAAAAATCCTGATCACTGACAACGGAAAGCAGTTTGACTGCGACCTCTTCAGAGATTTTTTTGAAGGGCATGGAATCGAGAACCATTACAGCTCACCTATCCACCCTCAAGCCAATGGCCAAGTGGAAGTCACCAACAGAACTCTACTAAGCTCATTGAAAAAGAGACTTGATGATGCCAAAGGAAACTGGTCTGAAGAGCTCCCATCGGTACTATGGGCCTACAGGACCACACTACACCAAAATGGACAAATTGTCACTGAACGACGCAGAGGCTTTGTCACGGTTTTAATCCGTGACAAGTATTTATCATAGTTCTAAAAGTAAAAGTTACTAAAGACTCGTCTTTAATAGCATTGTCATGGTTTAAAACCGTTACAAATCATTTAAAATTAAAATTTTGGTTTAGAGCCGAAACAATTTTTAATAAAATGTCACTATCACAGGCGGGAATACTCCCCCCTTTTTTTCCAGCCGAATTCCCAATATTTCCCAATGTCACTCTCCAAAAATCCCCAATTCCAAATATCTATCACTCATCTCTCTTTCTCTCTCCTTCCCTCGCCCCCATCTATCGCCTTCTACCTTCATCTCTCACCCTCTCAAATTCTTAAAAAGACCATCAGTGAAGCTCAAGCCCTAGTTTGCTCACTGTTCTCCTCACCGCCGTTCCTCTTAACGGTGCTCTCATCGCCGTTCCTCTCACAGTGCTCTCGCCGCCGTTCCTCTCACACTTTCCATTCCTCTCAAAAAGTGAAGCTCACAGCCGTGCACCTCTCATCGTTGCCGGTTCATCTCTCCGGCGTCAATCCTGCTCTAAGCCCTAATTCGCCTTTGAAATAAATGCTATTTCGCACCACTCTAGATCTAACATAAATGTCTATGAGGGAAGGAAAAGGAAGGTAAACAGTATTTATTCTACACTTTTTGATTAATTTATTACATATCCTTTACAAAAGCCCTAATTGTCATGTTTCGCTCAATCGTGGAGCCCTAATTCATTCTCTCATCACACATGTGTCGCTGGTCTCTATCCTCTCACTCACACCGCATACAATTATCAATCAAGACGGTTGAGTCCACCACGCCGTCCGCCATACACAACCTTGAAGCCTTGCTGTTCACTATGATTTTCTCCTCCATCTCACTGTAAGCTCGTCTCTTATATATATATAATATATTTATTATTCAACTAGTTTCCTTTTCTCATCTACCATCAATCCATCATCCCCCTCCAATGGAAACCAGGGAAGAGGTGAGATACACCCGACCTGGTCAAGGAAATCCATGGCTGATTGTTTATATGGAAGCCGCAAATTGATGAAATCAGTTCTTACTGGTAATTTGTTTCTTTAAATCAGATCTGTTTTTTATTTAATGACATTGCTTCTCATTTTTTGGTTGTAGCATTAATGGGGTTTGTGGAACCTACTTTATTACCCCAGAGGTACAGATCGGCAGCAACTTGCTAATTTTTTTCCTTTTGTTTGTTTCCAATTGAATGTTTGAATTTATTGAAGAACTTGTTGTGTTTGGTTTAATCTATGTTGATTTGGTGAAGTAAATAACTTCTTTTTTGTGAGATGAACTTAGTATTGCCTTAAGTGGCATTTGTGTGGTTTAAGGAAAAAAGATATACATATACACTATCTCTGTGTGTTTTTATATGTTCCAAATTGTTTCTTATGTTCTTTCTTCTGAATTCATTGATGGTCATTGAGTTCTTCAGATTTTGAGATTAATTAAGGTTTCAATTTTTTGTTCTTTTTGACTAATTATCAAAATTTCATACCAATTTGTGTATTAAAAGCTAAAAGAGACGTATATATATACTCTCTCGATATATATATATATATA
Source organism: Lonicera japonica (assembly GCA_021464415.1). Lineage (NCBI taxonomy): Eukaryota > Viridiplantae > Streptophyta > Magnoliopsida > Dipsacales > Caprifoliaceae > Lonicera > Lonicera japonica. Next base: position 121,196 of record JAKCWG010000767.1, read on the forward strand.
TGTACTTGGTTGTAGCCCGTGCCAAAAGCACTATCTCAAATATCAACTACAAATTTCTTTATTCATTTATACATTTTAAGATTAAAAAACCATGACCCGTTATTATATACATATGTGTGTGTTTGTTTATGTTTTTTGTGTGAGCTCTAATTGATGCTTGTTTCCTTCTAATTAATTGAGTTCTTCGAGTTTCGAGGTTAATTAAGGTTTAATTTTTTTTTGATCGACCAATTATAAAAAATTTCATATATATTTGATATGTTTTTCTGGGGATTTAATGGATTAGGGGTGGTTAATTGATGCTTATAGCCTTTCTTGTTTGCCTCTTTTACATTCAATTTCCATCACTTGACTTCATAATTTGGCGTATGTGTTTTTTCTATTTGTACTAATTTTTTTGATATTATTATTTGAAAAAATTTCAGATGTCAAAATTATTTTTTGTTTTGTGAGTCAGGCTTATTTCTCTCTAGTTTGTCTCCTCGTCATTCAATCTTCACAATTGACGCATGAGGTGCTGCTTGATCCTTTCTTGCATGTAGTGGTAGCAGTTAGTCTTAAGAGATTTATATGTATTTGACATCCCACTTTGTCCATTAGGGCAACCCCCTCTCTCCCCCCCAGTACTTCAAAGATTTCAAGGTTAAGTTCTTGACATAATTACAATCAGATATAATTAATGCCACGTATATATATATATATAATATACATTAAATAAAGGCCCAATTCAAGAGTTACTGTCTACTGTTTATATAATTCCAATTTTGAGTATTTAGTCTATTTTATTTCCACCTAAAAGGCATGTCTTAATTAAGAAAATTAGCTTAATTATTTATATAAAGATCTTTAAATAACTTTTGCTTGCTCAGTTAAAAGGTTCTTTAATAATATATACTATATTTAAAATGGAACATTTTTCAAAGTCATGTAATGATTTTTTGTAGCTGTACCGTGTTTCCAGATTAGGAGGATCTTTATGCTCCTCATTCCTTGATTCAAGATGCGATATGAGACGCAGTTTATTACATTGGTGAGCCACTTCTAAATTGTTGGCCCTCTCCAAACTTAGAGAGAAAGCTCTACAGAAGGTAATGAATCATATTCACTATGAAGAAAATAATAGTAAATACTTAAATTTAGCGTGCGTAAAGAAGGTATATATTATTATTAAGTATTTTTCACTATTTACTAATCTCTTTTGAATATTAATAGCCAAAACTCTACATCTTTTGAATGATATGATGATAAACTTAATTCGCAGTATTTCCATATGGTGCTTGTTGGACAGAAGAGGCCAAATTCTAGTGCTATAAGTGTCACATTGCTAGAGTTACCGATTAGTTATAGCTTGCTGAAGACGGAATGAAAGTGCAGGTTAATTAATTTGGGCTAATGAACATTTTTTTCCTTTTTTGTTAAGCATTGAGATAAACACATTTTTTGTTAAGAATTTACTAATGCTTAATTTGTTGCCTTTTTGTAGAGTTTGGGTTCTCAGTTGTGGGATGTTGTTTTCACTATTCAATTTATTATTGCAACTAATCTCGGAGAAGAGTTTGGGACTACCCTAAAAAAGGCTCACAATTTTATTAAACAAATGTAAGTCAATTTTCCTTCCGTTTTATCCCCCTCTTGCGCATACTCTAAAATGTGGGTCAAGCTACTATCTTGCTAAGGATCCTTTTCGGTTCTTGTAGCAATTTTTGGTAATTACTATTATATATATCCATTGAGGTAGTACTTCTTTCTATTTATCTATTTGAAGTATATATACATATATTTATTTCTATTTATCTATTTGTCAATTTTCTTGTAATGAAATAAAAAGAAAGAAAGAAAGGTAGTACATATTAATTAAGTGCTAGTTGTTTTACTAGCTTGTTTGCTATTGTACAGGCATTACTCTTAACCTTGCAAATGTCACCAGAAATTTTCAGAAAAAAATTGAAACTAACCAATTATACGAAACTGTGGATATTCTACTCCCATATAAGGTACATACAAACACATATGATTGGCAAAAATACTTTCTTCATGTTGATTTTTTATATATATCCTGTTAATTTTTTTGTTGGGAATTGTAGATAGCATTGAACTTCACATAAAGTTAGTCATGTGTTTGGGTTGGATTCACAGATCATTAGTAGATTTTTTGGGTGTAAGTTCATGTTGTGTGTGAATAAAGTTGGAAACAAGGGATATGAATAAACTTTCGAATATGTTTACTGTTTGTTGTTCCTTTATTAAATGAAATTGCTCAACATTGAAAATTATATGTTCATAGATATATATATCCGCTAATAGATTTAATGAAACCAAACATAATAGGATATAATTCACACAAAAGTATATGTTGGTGTAGATGCGCATGGTTAATTAGATGAAGCATAATTCTTATATTATACTATGTCGATTAAAGTAATTTTTTATTTGCTCATCTAGTGAGTCGCCTTCATGTGCTTCATCAAAAAAGCTAGGATCACTCGAAAGATGGTATGATTTTATAAATATTGGAAGTAATCCTTTTCTTTTTTCTCTGCTATCTACTGTAACTATTCAATCTTATGAGAATTTAACTTCGTGAGAAGACCCAATATTTAGTTCCACGAGTAGTTGTTATAATAGTATCTGTATCGGTTCCTTAATGAAGATATCTTACTATGTTAATGTTTATTCCGTGTGCAGGATGTCCTCAAATAGTTGGCATATTCCGACAATTTACGAGAATAATGAAGAGAAATCATGTAGTCTATGAATGTATATATGAATGTCAAACCATTTTCATTCCTCTGTACTTTAAAAGGGATAAGTACAAATTGACATTGTGATATTCTTAATTCATATACTCAATTATATAACGTACTTCAATTCGGTAGTTATCCCAATTAGCCCACTAAGCTCTATATTTGTATTAGTATAAGGCACCTGTGCATCTCACGGGTTGTAAGCTAATATATTTGTGAATTACGTGAGATTTATTCAAATAATGTGATTAATTATGTAGATTAATTGCAATAAAATACATATTGCTTAATTAGTGTTGTTAAAATAGTCTTATCGATATATATCAAATTTAATATTGTTGTGGGGATTTTTTTTTATTATTGCAGGTATATTATACAGAAAAAAAAATTTGAAATTTCATTTCCTTTTTTTTTATTTTTAAATTATGAAAAATATTGTCACGGTCAGAAACCGTGACAAAAAAAGACACACAAATTTTTTCCCTCAGTTTCAAACCGTGACAAACTTAGCGCAAATAAAGACCTTAAAATAAAATATATTACGGTTTTAAATCCTGACAAAGAGTATAATGTTATTTCGGTTCAAAACTGATACAATATCATCAATTTACAGTGCCTTATATCCTTTTATAAGACCATTGCAATGGGCATTTGTCACGGTTATGAACCGTGACACAACATGTTTGTCACTGCTGTTTTTGTCACGGATATTAGCCGTGACAAAGGTCTTTTGTCACGGTTTAAAATTGTGACAATTCGCGTATTTTGGTGTAGTGCCACCATCAGGGGCCCAACCGGTGAAACTCCTTTCTCCCTGACCTACGGAACAGAAGCAGTCATTCCTGTGGAGATAGGAGTACCAACTTACAGAGTCAACTATTATGACCCAACTCATAATGATAAAAACCTACTGGCTAACTTAGATCTTCTCGAAGAAAAAAGAGAGCAAGCTCGAATCAAAGAAGAGGCATATAAAAGAAGCATGATCAAGAGTTACAACAAAAGGGTCAAGCACAGGAGTCTGAATGTTGGCGACTTAGTACTTCGAAAAGTCACCCTAGCAACAAAGATTTTTGAACATAGCAAACTTGCTGCTAAGTGGGAAGGTCCCTATGTGGTCACCAAGGTCAGCCGACCTGGCACCTACTATTTGAGGACTGCGGATGGCATGGAGCTCATGCGACCGTGGAACATAGAGCACCTCAAGAGATATTATCCTTGAATTAAGACGGGTTATATCATTGTAATAGTTGCTCTTTTGTAGAAGTGTATAAGAAATATTTTGTGTGCCACAAAAAGAACAAGTTTTCCTTTTAAGAAACCAAGGACTTAAATGAGAAGATTGTCAGAATTAGCATAAGTTAGAAGGGGGCATGACTCTACTCAAGACTTAGCCAAAAAGAATCAAACTATTTATGATCAAAAGCACAGTGAGCTTTACATATTAATTTTCCAAGCTCTACGACTTGAATCCAATGTCTAACGAGTTCAACACATTGATGTTTCGAGCTCAATGACTAGCATCCGAGATCTAGCTTCCTTGAACAAAGACTCGAGATCAACGTCTAGCCAGCCTTACACAATGATGTTCTGAAACTCTAAGACTAATGATCAAAGTCTAGCTAGTTTTATACATTAATGTTCCGAGCTCCACATACTTATGGTCAAGAATTCGGGCCTAAGACATCTCGAACATCAGAGATCAGAGCTACTACTAGCTCCCGGATTGAAGAATATCATCACCAATCTGCTCATCCGAGCTAAATGATAAGGATAGGGATCAATTGATGGGGTAAATATTAATTTACCATTGGCCTACAAAAATAAAAAATAATTTTACCATTGGCCTACAAAAATAATATTCTCCACTTTCTTTTTTATTCCACACTTTTCTTTAAATAATTATCCCACTCCATTATATTCCACACTTTTCTTTAAATAAATATCCCACTCCATTATATTCCACACTTTTCTTTAAATAAATATCCCACTCTATTATATTCCACACTTTTCTTTAAATAATTATCCCACTCCATTATATTCCATACTTTCCTTTAAATAATTATCTCACCTAATTTCACAAAAAATTGCCTTTTGCCCTTCATTTTTATCAAATTTACCTTTATTGCCATTCTCCATTTACCTATAAATACCTCCCACCAGTCATTCATTCAACACACAACAAAAACACATCTTTCTTCTTATCCAACACCATCATTCTCTTTCAAAATCCATCATTCTCTTCCAAGAAATATAAATCCAAAATAGGAGGGTCTTATATTCTCCCTTTTCATATCCCAAAAAATACCAACAACCCTTATACACTTTCTCTCCTATATATTTTTTTTTATCTTCTTGAAATATTTGTAATTCTAATTCTATATTTATCAATAGAATTAACGAAATTATAGAGAGATGTTGGTTGCTTGTATTGTCATCCAAGTTAATTGCCTTTGAGCTAATATAAAGCAAGCACACACAAAAGGAGGACGTACTACCGGATTAGCATAAGCGCTACCGGGGGAACCTACCTTGAAAAAAATGTCTTGCGTTCATTATTGTACCGCATTTATTTTTTTTATTCACTAATATTCACTTGTTGATTGGTTAAATATCTATTTCTAGATTTTGACACCATCAATATCCATATTCCTTACCCATATAAAATGGGTGATTTTATTTATATTGATATCTAAGTTAATTAGTATTGCCTGCTAAATTAATCAATAAGTGTAGATAAACTAACAAAAAAATATTATTGATTTAATTTTATAAATATTATTTTATTAATGATTTAATATTAAAAAATAAATTAGATTAATAGGTACATTTACTTTAATTAAATAAATAAAAATATAGCTTTTTTTTTTTAAATTACAAATCAATTACTCTCATTCTAACAAAGGACATTCTATTTTTAGCATTAGTTTCAAGGATAACTTTTTAATCGATGACAAAATAAATTTTAATTTATTATAAATAAAAGATAGTCATTTTCAAAATTATCTCTTATTAAAGATAACAATTGTTAAAAGATAAAATAAAATAAAAAATAACAAAAGCTCAAATTCAAACTAAACATCTCAAACAAAGATTTTAAATTTGAACATGTAATCGAAATTTTATCATAAAGGTTAACTAAGAACATAAGACCATCTACAATCGTCTTGTATAAATTTTGTGTAAATCCTACGTGTCAAAGTGGGATTTACACAAAAATAATAAAGAATTTGTTTTATACTCTAACAGTCTGTTTTAGACTTTTGTATAAATACTAAACTACCAATTATATACGCACAAGTGGAACGTATCCTATATTTATTCCCTTACTTTTTAAATCCATTTATTTCTAGAAACGTGATGAGAGAAAATAGACACGAGATTATCTGACATGGTTGTGTGAATTGGGTTTATATTTTACACAACCTGTTTACACAAATCCTAAGTGTCAAAGTTTCTTAAAAGACTGCTGGAGACCTTTTTTTTTACAAAACGTGCAAATTTTACACAAACCAAAATTATACACTACGGTTGGAGATGCTCTAAGTATTAAATATATATATTTTATTAATTCCGAAAACTCTAAATTTTAAATTAATTATCAAGTGATAAGATGCTACAATTTAACAAAAATAAATAAATTATGTACAACAAAAAAGAAAAATAAAAATACTTGAGAATTGTGAACCTTTAAAAAAAAAAAAAAATTGATGAATTTTTTTTGAATTGTTTGTAGGCTCATTTATTTCACATAATTTCATAATTTTTTTTTTTTTTTTTTTGTGCCAAGTAAATCTCAAAGGTTTATGGTATGTTGTTTGCATAATTAGCTTCTCCCAAATCATTCCAGTAAAAGAAAATACTATTCGTATTATAAATTACAGTACCAAATGTCGTGCTAGCTAATTAATTACATGATCATGAATATTTTATATGATTATATATTGAAAAATTCATAAACATAAAATAAGTTTAATGTGATTGTCAACATAGAAGAATATGTATACTTGATTCTTAAATCTTTATTATTATTATTATTATTATATGAAAGAAAATGGTAGAAGTATTAATAATATAGTTAATTGAAAATATTTTTTAATAAAAGCCTTTAAAATTCTTTAAGGGTGTGTTTAAAATGTGGATTTGAGAGAAGATTTTAACATGAGATTTATATTTGGAATCTCAAATCTAAATATTTTTGTTTGGTGCGAAGTTATAATTTGAGATTTATAAATATATTCAAATAATAAGATTTGATACTTATCTTAAAGTTATAACTTTCAAACTTGAAAAGTTGAAAAAAATATTAATTAAGTTTTAAACAAATTATTATTTATTATTATTATAAATATATTTGTAATATTAATTATAATAATAATACGAAGGATGACAAAGGATCGTGTGTTGTCGAAACCCAAACCAAACAAGCACATAAACACATTCCAACCTGGTATAGGTTTTATTATTTTAAATATAAGTCCGTCGTGAATAGTGTACGCATAAACCGACTCCCGCCTCGTGGTAATTACGCTATATTATAAGGAATAAAATACTATAATAAGGGCGGGTCGAGTCAAACGGATTAATTTTGTGTAAGAATAATTTCCACCACGGTGTAAAAAAAAAATAGCTTACTAATCAACTGAATATAAATTTTAGTGAAATAATATTTAGATTTATAGATCAATTTTCTTGTATTTGTTAAGTAAACACAAAATTTTAAACTCTTGTATTTCAAATATGTAATTTTTGAATCTTAGATTTTTGAATTTTAAAACTTAATTCAATTATATAATTCAAATGCACCTTAAAAGAAAATAGGAAAAGAAATTAAAATGGAAGTAGATTTTGATTAGAAATCTAAATTAAAATGTAATCTAAATTAGTACAATTATAAATTAATTTTAATTAGTGGATATACTTCTCAATTTTGAAAATGGTACAAAATTTGTTTGTCAAACACAACACATTGATTATTGAACCAAAGAATTAATTATTTAATACTAAATACGATTTATTTTAAGTGTTATTTAGGAAGTCGTACGCATACTTCTGTATCTGATCAAATTATTAAAAGTTGAGTTTATTTGAAATACTTTAAATTAAAAAAATACGTTTCTTTTAATATTATTTTATATTATTATGTTAAAATTATTATTTAGTTAAACAGTGACTAATAAAACTAGTAGCACAAATTATATGAGATGCTTCAAATTAATTTTTAGATTTTTATTGTTATATGATTTGTCACGAATGATAATAAAATGATTAAATTGAAAGTGTTATTAAAATAGTTAAGTTGCATGTAATTTGTAAACATATTGTATAGAGATGAAAATTCAAAGTCAAATATATTTTGGAAGTGTTATTTTTCATAAATTTATGTTATTAATTAACTATAAAACTGAAATGACAAAAACACCCATAAACACTTATTCAAATTTGAAAATGGCTTATCCTAGGTTTATTTGACAAAAAAAATCTTTAAGAAATCTTATTTGGTTGAGATTTTAAATCATGCTTTAAAAAGTGAATTTAATTTTTGTTGAATTTTTTTTCAACCAATTCAAAAAAAAAACTCGTAAAATAAATTAAAAAAATAGTAAAAATGGATCTTATTTTATAGATCTCGATGATTAGGTTTCAAATATATATTTTTTTATCTAATTCCGATTTTTGAATTTAAAGTTATGGTATTTTAAAAAATTTATGAGAGAGAAAGTAAAGTAATTTGAGAAGTGTGAAGTAAAGTTGACTTTTTGATAAAAATTTTAAAAACTTGATTTTAAAATCTCAACCAAACACCACCTAAAGTTTAATTAAAAAAATAAAAATAGAATAGGTCACCTTAACCTGCTATAACAGGTTAAATGATTTAACACATCACCAATATGCATTAATTATTGTCAGTACCCATCAATGGGTAGAAAAAGAAGGTAACCATAGAAAACTCATCCTTATATATATATATATATATTTATGACATATTAGATACATGTTAACACTATCTTTCTTTAACTTAATTTAACATTAGATAAATTAACATGAGTTTTTTTGAACTCTGCATGCATGAGCGAATAAAAATATTGAATAAATTAAGAAAAATAACATTGAAAATGTTATCGTACCGGTACAAGTGAAAAAAAAAAACTAGTACCCTATATAAAATTATGAGAATACTTATTATAAGCTTACATTTATGGGATGTATGTAATTAAATGAAAATAGTAGATGCTTATTTGTTGGAAAGAATGGAATTTTTTAATTAAATTTTAATTTTTAAAAATTTAAATGGGTGAGAAGATATATTAGTGGCGATTTTTCCAAAGTATAGAAAGTAGGGTGAAAAGAAAGGGTTTTACGCTATTTTTTAGGTTAAGATTAACGTAACTTTGACTTTTGGTGAGATGGGAAGACGGATTATGTAGGTGCATTTAAGAACACCCCAAAAAAATTAGGCAGCCGAATGAAAGAAAAGAACAAAATATATAAAAGTAAGTGTGATCCATCTTCATTTGTGATTTGAGGTAGGGGAAAAAAAATACTCCAATGAGTCTCTACTCAATTTCATTCTCATCCCATTTTATTTGCGTGAATATTTTCACATATGCTCATTACCCTGAGATGTGACTTTGAAGTGTTCATTATTTGTATTTCGTTACCTTGAGGTGTGACTTTGAATTGTTCATTAATGTTCATAATTTATTAATTTCAATTATTATGTGTTTGTTATAATGAATAATTTTGGGTAGAATTCATGTATTGTTAATGAGCCTAGTACTGGACTGTGTGGTCACTCCCCTCTATACTTTATTTTATAGGTTTGATGATGATTGAAATCGGTAATTGGAGTGATTGATATGTAGCGATAGGAATTATTATATGCGAAATTCTTATGTATTAATATTTATATTTATATAATTTGTTGATTATATTCGGGAAAAGGGTCGTGTTGATCCACTGGCCATAATTTTGAAAGGTTTCTTTGTATATTTTATCTTTTTCTTTGTAAAAGAATTCTTATTATATATTGTGGATTTGGATTTCGATAATTAAATGAATTCCCTTCATTTTTATATTTTTATAAAAAAATCTCACTATTTTACTTAAAATCTATTATTTGCGATCCAAAATTTGGGTTGTGACAAATTGGTATCAGAGGTTAGGTATACGACAACCTTTTAACTTCGCGTAGGACCTATAGCATTATTCTTGTTGTGCCATGTGTTTGCTGGACTATCTTTGATTGCATGATATTTTTAGGGTGTTCTTAAATACACCCACGTAATCCATCTTCTCACCCCTTCAAAAGACAAAGTTATGTTAATCCTACACGAAATTTTTAGGGTGTTCTTAGATGAAATTTTTAATGAAATTTATTAAGAATAATGTAAAATTTGTTTATTATGTCTTATATTAATGAAAATTTTAATATTATTTAATATTTTTACTTTTAGCGA